>LBNU01005614.1:53722-74357 GCA_014162995.1 Artemisia annua | reverse complement strand
TTGACCATCGATTTTTCCTTTTGGATTCCAAATAATTGACTAGCCCACAAGGATATGGCTTGTGGTAAAGGCTGTGGAAAACCATATTTGGTAATCAATTCACCAAAGGTGATTTATTCAACCTAAGAATTGGCTAGTCCTGAGCAAACGGCTACAGGTAAAGACAACTCAAATCCGTTTATAGTTGATGATTTACTAAAAATCATATGGTTATCAGTGTATCATAGTTTTCGAACTTAAACATTTGGCTACTCCAGTAGTGATGGCTATTGGTAAAGAGACATCAAATCCATTATTTTCAATGATTCACCTCTCACAGGAGTTAACACACCTGGATGTGATGAGAATAGTATGAAACTAATAAGTTTTTGATGTACATTATGTCATTTGTTGCTGCAAAGATCTGGAGTATAAAGTTTGGTCACTCATAGAGATGTGGATATTTTGATTCTTTGCTGCTGATGTTTGATTTCAATCCTCTTATTCTGTAATGTTAAGATCTATCAAGAATCTTGAACTTAACCAGGTCAAATTCAAGATTAAGGGAGGATTGTTGGGAATTATGCTAAGTAAGAATTCTGCTGATGGATTCTGCTGAAGAGCTGGAATCTGCTGAAGATAACTTTCTGCGGAAGAATAGTTTCTGCGAAGTGTGTTTCTGCGGATATAGATAAACCGCGTATTTTGTAATTTAGTTAGTATATGCATGAGTTTTATTAGGAGAAGATAATGCATATCGTTTATAGTTTATAGATTATACGTTTCTTGTGAAACGGTTTAGGGTTAGGGTTCCTTGTCTATAAAAGGAACATCTTATTATATTTTATGTACGAGTTTTGAAAAACAAGTTTTAGCTTTTATAAAAGATCCATAGAGGATCAAAGAGTTCTTAGTATTCTGTGTTATTGCTTGTGTTTGTTTCCGCTTTAGAATACAAGTATTGGAGACTTTCTATTAGTGTGTTTGTGATTACATAAACATTGCTAACGATTCACGAGTGCTCAAAGATCTATCAAGGTCTTAGATTCAACAGTATGGCATCAACAAGATACGCCGTATCCATCTCAAAGACTTCACCAGATTTCCAAGATAATGAAGACCTGATACGCCGTATGGATCTCTAAGATACGCCGTAATAGGAAGGCGGTGTACGGATATTCTGGAATATAAATAGAAAACCCTAAGTCCGGATTTCAAAGAGCACATGACCACCAAGTACGAAACCAGAGACTAAAGAAGACCAAGAAGGTCCTACTAGTGCCGTAATTCCATAGGAGAATTCACTTAATTTGTTTTAGTACACTTTAATCATCCGGTTAGCGTATTTTTCTCTTTCGATTTATACTTGAATCTTTCTGAACATGTTTTCTTTTATTATGACTGAGATTATGGGCTAATACCCATAAGTATTAGCCAAGTTTATGATTATTTGATGTTTTGTAAATCTAGAGTTTAGGGGCTGCCTAAGCTTAGATAATTACAAGAATGAGTCAAATAAGTTAGTAAACTCGTAGAAGTTTAGGTTGCATTTATGTCACCTTGATAGATTAAAAATAATAGTTAAAGGACATTATGCGGGCTTTGTTAATGGTGACAGCATTAACCCTCGTCAGAGCCTAGGATTAAGAGAGAAGACCCACCTTGTATACATTAGCGAATCTCCAACGAGGGATGGTACCTAACTAGAATCATTGCAATAGTAAGACATATCATTAATACTTAATTGGAATAGACTTGGTTAGCACGCTCTTCCTATCTTGATTTAGTGCCTTTTTACTTCTATCATTTGTCTTGCATTATTTAGTTTATTTAATTTCTTTCTTAGATAATTAGTAACCAAACTTGTGTCAATATCACAGGCTATATCCCCATTTGCATTAATTTAGGTTATTAAGTAGTTAGAATACCTTTAAGCTTAGTATAATAGTAATTCACTCCTGACGAACGATTCATACTTACCCCACTAGCTACATTGATCGGGTACACTGCCCGTTAGTTAGTCTATAGGTTAGTTCGGCAAAATATAAATATGAAACTTGGTAATAAAATATGGGTTTTGTTAACCACAACATTTGGGGTTGTGTTTAAGCATACCTTAATTAAAATTTTTGCATTAAATGAACACTAAATATTCTATGTTTAACATCACATTCCATATTTAAAATGAAAAAATATGTATAATTATGGAATATATTACTTCATTTAATGCAAATATTTTAATTAAGGTATGTTTAAACACAACCACATGAGTTGTGGTTAACAAAACCCATAAAATATATAGACCTATTAGAACACATCAATAGCATATCAGTATTAGCGGCCCAAGCCCACTAATTACACGCACAAATCAAGCCCATTACCAAGGCCCATCAACAAACACTTGATAGAGGTCCGACTTAAATCCCAGGCCACGAAGAGCATGGTAAAACCTATCAGGCCAGATTGAGCATGCAGTACTACTACTCCCCAATTGTTACTAGCGGTTAAGATGTATCAACTGACATTGTACAATGTGGACACACAACAAGCACCATTTTGTACTATCTAAGGGACGATGAGCATGTGTCCTCCTTGTCTGCTCTCTAGATGATCAACACCTGGCCTCTTCACGGGTGTTGATCATCCCTTAAGGGTTTATCTCTAAACTCCATTTGCCTCTTTATAATTAGAAGGTAACACACACACCTTCACAAGTTTTGACACACTTGGGCAAANGGGGGGGGGGGGGGGGGGGACGAACCTCTTAACTATGAGTACTTGTTACTGCATGTGTATTTTTTGTGTAAGAGAATAAAGTTGTGGGTTAAGCCTTAGAGAGCTCGGTACGCTGTGTTATAGCCACGTTATAGATGCAATGGCGCCATCATATGCATACTGTCGCCGCATTATAGTGTCTGCGCTAAACCAATATCAGGTTTTTTTTAATAATATAAAATAAATAACAGTTTTGGGTCACATGATTCTATAGCTTGGGTGTTATGAGGGAGGGTGTTTTTTTGTTGCGTGTTATAGGAATGTTATAGGGCTAAAGCTGACTTGGTGGGACTAAAATTTGGTGATAACTCCCCTACCATACCCATCACTAGCCTATGAACTCTAAGAATTGCAAAACAGTATGCCCCGGATACTGAAAGGAGAGAAACATTAAACATTGCATTTGTAGATAAAAGCCAAAAGAACCGTTTAGTTTTTTGATGCATATTCTGTGTTCTGTACTCTAAAGTGTGTTGGAATTTTGTTTTGACAACAAAATTAAGAAGCTTTGGATAAAAATTTCTCTTTTTTCTTTATCTAATGTAAAGATGAAACTAAGAGTACTTTCACCGAATGGTGAGAGGTCTAGAGTTTTGTGTCATATTGGTGAGATATTTTACCTTGTTCAGTTTGTGTGGTGGTGGGTTTGGACATCCTCATGAGATTAGTAGGCCAAAGCCGGACACCAAGGCTAGACCAAAAAAGACACCCCTTGACTGCAAAAGTTGTTATAAAAACTGAGGGTTTGTGGTTTCTTGTAAATATATTCAGTCAAGGATTTTAGTTTAAGTGCTATCTAGTTTTTTTCAATGGTTTTTAGTTTTTTACAAGTGCATGGTCTGACTGAAACCTATTACACAGTCCACACTGAAGCAATTGGGCGGGTTTAGAACTATAGGAACCTAGTAATTTGTATTGGTGTGCTATATATTGGGTTCCTCCGTCGTGGCGTTGCCAACATATTAAGTACGTGTTGTTCTCCGTGTTATTTGTTAAGTTAATATTGGTTCTATGTGAACAGATAGATTGAAAGCTTACATGGACGTTAAACAATCTGTTTAATGAATATAATGTAGTCTAGTATCACCTTAGCGCGCTAAACAAACTGTAATAAATATGACATGGTGTAGTGGTTATTGCCTTGGTGGTTAGCTTTTTTGTTTTTGAGAGACCTATGATCGAATCGCTTTATTATCATTAGCGTTGTGTTTTTGGTTATGTGTGTCATATGAATATATGTGTTTTTTGTTTGTGCAATGTGAAAAAAAGAATTCAAAGTTCCTTTTAAACTGCCTGAATGAAAATGGTTTTGCTTGTTTACTCTGGTGTGGTTGAATGACATGAGTCCATAGCTTTTGTTTGGTTTACTATTATGTTTCTTATATATGCTTTTTATAGATTTTCCGGTTTTATGGATTATATATACTCTGTAGATTTTTGGCTGTATAGCTGTAAATCTTTGCTTGTATAGGTTGACTACAAATTTTTATTGGTTTCTTTCATATAATATTTACTTAAAATCTATGCTTGTATAGGTTTTAAATCACCTTCATCATGTTTGGCCGTGCTCCTAAGAAGAGTGATAACACAAAGTATTATGAAGTTCTTGGTGTTCCGCAAAATGCAACTCAAGATGAGCTGAAGAAGGCATACAGGAAGTCTGCCATAAAAAATCATCCTGATAAAGGTGGAGACCCCGAGAAGGTGAAACTTTTTATAAATTACATATAGAGGTGTTAAAATCGGTCGGCTTGGGTCAACATCGAAAGCTCCATTTGTCCAAAACTTTCTTAGTATAAACAAGTAGTGTGTCAATTATCATTACAAATTTGGATTATTCGAATAATAATGTCACTTTGAATAATTTGATTAAGAGGTTATCTAGTCTAATTACACTTTGGGTGATAGCTATTTTGTGGACCCCTGTTAGTTTTTTTTTTTCTCTACTTATCACCTATTTGACCCCTTGGAGAATAACATTACTCAAGTCGATTTAACTCAACTAGATTGAAATTGCTACCTCTGATTATCTGGCCATATTCTTGGCTGTTAAGATGTAACAAACTAGTATATTGTGATGGCATCTGAACTTAGTTATAAACTCGTGCTGTTTTCCAGTTCAAGGAATTATCTCAAGCGTATGAAGTTCTTAGTGATCCGGAAAAACGAGAGGTTTATGATCAGTATGGTGAAGATGCTTTGAAAGAGGGTATGGGAAGCGGCAGCTCAGGGGGGAACCCATTTGATGTGTTTGAGCAATTTTTTGGTGGCGGTGGATTTGGAGGTTTTGGGGGTGAGAATTTTTATTGGGTTCTGGTTTATATATATTTTTATTGTCCAAATTCTATACTGAATTAATACTAATTTTTTAATGCAAATGTTTGTATATTTAGGCCATGGACATGGACATGGTAGTGCAAGAAATAGGAAGATGCAAGGAGAAGACGTAAAACAAATCTTAAAGGTTTCTTTAGAGGAAGTGTACAATGGCACTACAAAGAAACTCTCTCTTTCAAGGAATATCCTGTGCAAAAAGTGTAAAGGGTAAGAACGCTCTCTTTATGGTCTATTAAAGTAGATATATGAATTGACATTAGAACTATTCGAAAGTAACAATTTCAACCCATTTATATGTGGTAAATTAATGAGCAAAAAGGGTGAAATGGTTCAAACAAGCCAGAAGTTTTCAATGTTTACAAACTCTTAACTATTTTATTTAATCAGAGTACATTTTTATATATAATATATAACATTTATAGTAGTATTTACTAAATCAAATATTTTTAAAAGATAGGGAAATGCAAATCGGAAATGTTGTTGGGTCTAATCTGTGCTAACATCCCTTTACTCAACCCGCTTGACCCTTCCGTTATACCCATAACATTTATAGTAGTATTTACTAAATCAAATATTTTTAAAAGATAGGGAAATGCAAATCGGAAATGTTGTTGGGTCTAATCTGTGCTAACATCCCTTTACTCAACCCGCTTGACCCTTCCGTTATACCCATAAATAATGATACCTTAGAAAGTAATCTCATATTTAAATGTTCAACATATCAGGAAAGGTTCAAAGAGTGGTGCTTCATCAAGGTGTCCTGGATGCCAAGGTTCTGGGATGAGGGTCACAACCAGGCAAATCGGCCCAGGAATGATCCAACAGATGCAACATGCTTGTCCTGAATGTAGAGGCTCTGGTATTTATCATATCCTTGCAGCTATCTTTTGTTCTCAAAATTGTATATTCTACTTTTATAACTCTTTAAATTACGTTTTAATAAACAGGTGAGTCAATTAATGAGAAAGATCGGTGTCAACCGTGCAAGGGAAAGAAGGTTACACAGGAGAAGAAAGTACTTGAAGTTCATGTTGAAAAGGGAATGCAGCATGGTCAAAAGATTACATTTGAAGGACAAGCTGATGAAGCTGTAAGTAACTAAGTATGGTTGGATCATAAACTAATTGCTATAAAGATTGATAATGCTATAAAGATTGACTAAATAATTAATATATGGTGGACTTTAATTTATAGTTTAGACAAAGTGTTGACTTTGACCAATGTCTGTGTTTTGCAGCCTGATACTATTACAGGAGACATTATTTTCATACTTCAATTGAAAGAACACCCCAAGTTTAAGAGAAAACAGGATGATCTCTATGTGGAACACAATGTCAGCTTAACTGAAGCGCTTTGTGGGTTTCAGTTTGTTCTTACTCATTTGGATGGCAGGCAACTTCTTATCAAAACGAACCCTGGAGAAGTCATTAAACCTGGTACAGGAAAATTGAAAACCCTTTTTATTATGTCATCATTTACACTCTTTTAGCATCTGCTATGTCGTCACGGTGAAGTGTTTCTCTACCAATGGTACAAGTAAATCAACTCGCATATTTAGAATCTATGCATCCACTTTTCGGAGAACCAGAGTAAGATTGTTAGAAACCTGGTACAAAGCTAAGATAAAGACCTTTTTTTTTTTTGTTTTTTTTTTTGTAATTTACGTAAAATGGAGGCGTGAATAGGTAGATTTACTCTGCTCAAGTCAAGCAATGGTTTCAAATTAGAAAATGTTGGCTTGAATCAGGAAATGGAGTTAAAATTTTGCTCGGAATTCCTTATTTTAATGGGATCATGATTGCAATATTTTGTTTATTAATAATCAGACAATAATCCATCATTGTACCCGATTTAATATTAAATGATGGGCAAAAACTAAAAAGTGGTTGCCGGAGCTTCGTTCAATCCTACTGAAAAATGACCCGTTTTGCCATATTCAACTTAGAAGCTAATAATGAACCCATTTCCAATTTGCCCGGACACACTCTTGCCACCTCCATTTAGATCTTTCAGTTAGGAAGTAGAAGTGGCTAGTCGTATGCACGTAGAGCTAGAATCATAGTAGTAAGTGTGTTTGTGAGAAAAACTGAATTCAGTAATTCCTTGATGATTTTCTACACTTTTAACCCCAAATTTTAGCTGCATTTAACTTTTCTTTTCTGACCCTTTTTACAAACACAGATTCATACAAAGGAATCAACGACGAGGGAATGCCACAACATGGAAGACCGTTCATGAAGGGGAAGTTGGTGATTCATTTCAACGTTGCATTTCCTGAAACAAATGTGTTGACTCCTGAGAAATGCAAGATTCTCGAGACCATTTTACCCGGTGGAGCAAGCACAAGTTCATCTGAAATGGCAACTGATGATTGTGAAGAAACCATTTTACGTGATGTAAACATGGAAGAAGAATTAAGAAGGAAAGAACGTCAGAGACAGCAGGAAGCTTATGATGATGATGAAGATGACGAAGAGCCTGGAGTGCAACGTGTCGGCTGTAACCAGCAGTAAAAGCCCTTTTATCAGTTTTACAAAGGGTAGAATTTGATTCTTGTGATACTCTAAAGCCTTTTGCTTCATCATTCTGCTCCTAGTCTTCCCAGTGTTATTCTTAAAATTTGATATTTAACTCGGCTTTTTGGTTGTTGATTTTAAGGTTTTATGCTATATTTGACGCTTATAAAAATTATTTTTTGCTTGCCGTCATGTGCCTATTATTTCTTAATTATCACGTGGTTGCCTTTATTTTCAAACATGATTTAAAACTGACAGTGATATGTTTGTGACTGGTAGCGACATATTTCGACTATGATGATGCGAAAGTAAATTGCAAAAATCGTCTATGGTTTGGCAAAATTGCAGGTTAAGTCCTATCCTTTCGAATGTATACTTGTTGTCCCTGTAAAGAATTCATAAGGCACTCTCTCTGGCCAAAATTAAATGACTAAATTACTCTCATACTATAATAAGAATAAAAGTGAAAGGAAAGACGAAGAGAGTAGTTTAGTAATTTAACTTTCTTACAAAGGGTAGTTTAGTAATTTAACTTTAGCCAGGAACAAAATGTGTATTTGTAAGTGCATTTGTAAGTTTCTCACAGAGACGATGAATGAACTTTTAAAATAAATGAGATTGAACTAGCAATTTGGCCAAGTCACAAGGACGATTTTTGCAATTGACTTCGACGTATTGTGTCATTTTAACTTGTATGACTAGAGCGTGACTGAAAGGTATGCTTAATGCGTGTTAGAATTAATTAAGATCGTAATGAGCTGAGTTATTTAGGGTCACTTATTTCCCTACATCATTAGGGACTCATCTCATTAAAAAACATTAAAATCTTAATGTTTTGTAATGTTTGATCCAAGGAACCAGATCAAACATTAACTTCCACTCTTTTCATACCCATCTTTTTTAATTAAAATCTACTTTTACCATTCTTTTTAAAAATTATATATATTAAAAATCGTAAGTCGTTAACATACAAAAATAATACTATCGTGATGAACATTTAATTATCTTTTAATAGAGGGAGCTTTCATATACTTTCGAGTTTCGACAATTTTATTTATTTATTTATTTATTTATTTATTTATTTTTTTGTTTTTTATTAGTGCAGTATTTTACTTGATATATCACTTGTGATATAACACTAATCTGTAAGTTCGAACACTTAACATGCTTTCGTAAAACAGGTATAAATATTTTGTAGAACTTCAAATGACTCATCATTTTTGGCATTGAAAAATACGCATCATTAGCTTTCCAACCATGTATCACACATAGTTTTTGAACATCCAAATCAATACAGTTTATTCATAGAAATTAGAGAAAATAGAATATTTTTTTATAGTCAAATCCGTTTGATTTATCACATGTGATATAATATTAATCTGTAAGTTTGAACACTTAACATGATATCGTGAAAAGAGCATATATATTTGTGAAACTTAAAATGATTAATCTTTTGACATTAAAAAATATGCATCCTTAGCTTTCCAACTATATATCAACATAATTCGTGAACATTTAAATCAATAGAAGTTTGAGGAAATAGAAGATTTTTTTGGAAAGTCAAATTCGCGTGATGTATCACATGTGATATAACACTAATATGTAAGTTCAAACGCAATATGTTGTCGTAAAATGAGCATAAGTATTATTATAAAACTCCAAAAGATTCACCACTTTATCACATTCTAAACTTTCCAACCATATATCACACATAATATTTGAACACATAAATCAATACGGTTAAATTCATAATTTTTTTTTAAATAGAAAAAAAAATTGTATTCAAACTCGTTTAATACATCACTTACGATATAACACTAATATATAATTTCGAACACTAAACATGTTGTCGTAAAATGGACATAAGTATTTGTATACAACTACAAAAGATTCACTATATTTTTGCATTCATGTCAATATCTTCTGTCTTCGAATCTAAAAATTAGTGTTATATCATATGTGATATATCAAACCTGTTTGAATATATATAAAAAAATTAATATACTTTTCCAACTTCTATGAATAAACTGTAATTATTTGAAAGTTCAAAAATTATTTGTTATATGTAGTTAGAAAGCTAAAAATTTTAAATACAAAAAATGGTGAATAATTTGGAGTTCTACAATACACAAATACATATGCTAATTTTAAACAGTATGTTGAGTGTTCAAACTTACAGATTATTGTTATATCATAAGTGATATATTAAGCAAAATACTGCACCAAAAAAAGAAAAAAGTACCAAAAAAATAACACACACAAAAAAAAAAAAAAAAAAAAAAAAAAAAGTTTGTCGAAAATATATGAAAATGTCTCTTTATTGAAAGATAATTAAATGCTTGTCACGATGCTAATTTATGTAGGTCAACGGTTTATGAATCTGAAGATATGTTTTTTTAAAAAAGATGGTGACATTGAGTTTATTAAAAACAGGAGGTAGATGGAGGAGGTAGAAGGGTGGAAATAGATGTTTTTTAATGCATAATCTTTTTTATTAGATCAAATAATAACGATTAGTCCCTCTGTATACAACAAAAATAAGTGTCCCTAAATTAACTATTCTCAAATCTTAATATTCCTTGAACGAATTAAAAACAAAATTAAGCATTTGTTTAAGTTGTTAGAAACTTTTTATTTTTGCTAACCAAGTAGGCAAGTATATGATAAAAATGTCACTCAACATTTTATATACTTTTTTTTTAATCAGACTATGTTGAAACTATTTCATGAATCAACCTAGTATACATATCATGTCTTGATTGTACAAGCCCCCTCAACCAGAAACATCTTAGAATGATAGATGTGCTTCAAGTCTGAAGTACCTACATGTATTTATTTGAACGAGAATGTTTTGTCGTCCAGCGAATTTTAACTAAATTACTCTCAAAGGGAGAAAAGTGAAAGTGAAGACGAAGATGGTAGTTTAGTATCAAATGTGTACTTGTAAGTTCCTCATAATAAGACTGCAAACAAGCCAAACTTTTATCAAGCAATTCGAGTTCGAGCTTGACTCGCCTGAGTCGAGCTTTTATCGAGCTCAAGCCCGAACACAAGCCTAATAAACTAGCTCGAAACAAATAATGAACCGAGCTCGAGCTTTTATTGAGCTTTCAAGCCTTCATGAACATATATATTTTTATTATACATATTTATATAAACAACCTAAAGGCTAACGTGAATATTGGTATAATAATTAAATATTTGTAGAAGGACTACTTACACCTTAATATTTCCGAATGTTTTGTATAAGTTCTTTGTTCTTAAGTTCATCAGATTTTTATGTTTTATTTATTTATTTATTTATTTATTTTTATTATTATTATTATTATTATTATTTTTTTTTGAGTTCGGTTGTCGAATTTAATGTGTATATATAAATTGAAGCTTTTCGAGCCGAGCTCAAGCCTGGATGATTAAAGCTCGTTAAGCTATCAAGCCAAGCTCAAGCCCTGTCAAGCTCGAGCTCAACTTGACTCAATTACAGCCGTACCTCACAAGGACGATAATTGCAGTTTCGAAAAGAATGGGAATGGACTACCAATTTGGCCAAACCACACGGACGATTTTTGCAATTTACTCCGAAGTATCATGTCATTTTAACTTGTATGAGTGTGACTAAAGATATGCTTAGTGCGTGTTAGAATCTTAATTAAAATATGGGATTGTCTAACCAATGCCCTAAGGGCATTGGATAAAAAGGCTGAGACCCCACAAAAAGTACAAAAAAGTACTCAGGGTCCTACATGTTTTTACATTTTTTATGGGTCAAGACGTACTTTTTTGTACTTTTTGTGGGGTCACTGCCTTTCTTATCCAATGCCCTTAGGGCATTGGTTAGACAATCCCTTAAAATATTAATATTCCTTGAAACAAATTAAAATAAAAGTTAAGCATTCGTTTAAAATTGTTGGAAACTTTTATTTTTGTTAAACAAAAATGTCACCCAACATTTTATACACATTTTTTTTTATCAAGACTATATTGAAACTATTTCATGAATCAACTAAGTATACATATCATGTCTTGATTGTAAAAGACCCCTCAACCAGAAACATGTTAGAATATGTGTGTCAACTCTCAAAGTTGTAGACCTACATATATTTATTTCAACGAGAATGTTGTGTCGTCCAATGAATTTTAACTAAATTACCCTCACAGAGTCACGAGGACAAAAGTGAAAGAGAAGACGAAGAGAGTAGTTTAGTAATTGAATTTTAGCAAAAGACCAAATATGCACTTGTAAGTTTCTCACATGAAGGATGACTGCACTTTCGAAAAGAATAAGATTGAACCAATAATTTGGACAAACCACAAGGACGATTTTTGCAATTTACTCCTAGGTATCGTGTCATTTTAACTTGTATGACTGAGTGTGAGTGAAAGATATGCTTAATGCGTGTTAGAATCTTAATTAAAATCTTAATATTCCTTGAAACAAATTTTAATAAAAGTTAAGCATTCGTTTAAAATTGTTGGAGACTTTTTATTTTTGTTAAGCAAGTATATGATAAAAATGCCACCCAACATTTTATACAGTTTTTGTTTTTTTTTTTTTTTTTGTTTTTTTTTTTTTTTTAAAAATCAAGAACTATATTGAATTCCATGAAAACCAAGATACATATATGTCTTGATGTACAAGACCCTCAATAGAGCTGCACATAACAAGTTCGACACGACACACACGTACACAACACGATAAAGAACGATCTGTTACCTAAAAACAACGAACAGACACCGATAAGCAATCGGTCCAGGATCTTAAAACACGAACACGAACACGAAAATTTACAGTCACACCGACACGACACGAAAGAACACTAAGCAGTCTAAAACATGTCTTGACACGCAAAAACGAAATCTTTAACAGGTCTTAACAGGTCTTTAACAGGTCTTAACAGGTTTTAACGGGTTTTAACAGGTCTTAACAGGTCTTATCGTGTCTTATCGTGTCTTAACAGGTTACACGAGGTCTTGACACGAACACGACACGTTATCTTATCGTGTCATCTTACACAAACACGAACACGACACGAAACACGATAAGCCAAACACGAAACCTGTTAATTTCGTGTCGTGTCGTGTCGTGTTTTCGTGTTTCGTGTCGAAATTGCCAGCTCTAACCCTCAACCAGAAACGTGTTAGAATGATACTTCAATTCTCATGATGTAGGCCTACATGCATTTATTTAGACGTGAATGTGGTGTCCTCCTGCATGCAAATATGTTGACAAGAAACTTGTACTGTATATTTGATCAGGTGTTGGTAATTCATGAGTCGAGATTTGGTTAGGAAATAAAGATGGAATGCCAAAATATAACATACATCTTTTAATGAATACATGACAATGCAATGATATTGTACTCTACTGCAATATCAAGTATGTTTTTGTTTTGTCCCTGAGCAAAATGACATACAAAAACTGCTATCATATATTTTGCACTGAATAATTCATGATACAAATATTCTTATGTAATAGAAAACATGTTTTTTTTGTTTTTGTTTTTTTATTATTCCTTTCCAAAGCTATCACTTTATTAAGGAATATAAAAACATCAATAAACCACTCCATTGAAATGAATAACCTTAAGTTCAAAAAAAATATATATATAAAATGAATAACCTATCAATAACCTATTAAACTCAAATTGGTTTTTATCGACCCTCTACCTACTCCCCTAAATCAACAAAAATAAACTAATTAATTCACAAAATTCATGAGAGTTCAACTAAAATTTTGTTAACTAGTAAATATTTTATAATGTTTAATACCTTTTAATATCGAGAACGTACTAAATCCCGCATATCGCTTGAGCTTGTGTATGAGAATTGAGAATAATCATGCACGTTAGCACGCCTTCTCAAGATCAGAACATATATAGATTAATTCTCGACAACCTAATACCATCGTCACAACCACACCACTGCTAAATCCTTCCCATCATTTCATGTTAAATAGAGAGTTGTCTCTAAACATGTTTTCTGAATTTTCGAACACTATTTTAAAAGGAAAATTTTAACGACTAAATACAACGACTATGTTTGGCGACACGTAGTAGTAGGGTTGAGCATATTCGGCCAAAAAGCGAACTGAACTGGAAAACCAAGCCGAACCGGACCGAACTAAACCTAACCAACCATATTTGGTTCGGATTCGGTTCTATATACTAATGGTTTTCGGTTTTGGTTCGGTTCATTTTTCGCGGTTCGGTTCGGTTTTCTTCGGTTCGATTCGATTTTGGACCGATGCTCAGCCCTACGTGCTACGTAGCAGTAAGCAGTAACAGTAGAAGTAAACAACAATGAGTAAGCAGTTAGCAATAACAGTAGCAGTTAGCAGTAAAGCAATAAGCAATAGTTGTTTGTTTAAAAATGTGTTTGGTAATGTAGTTTTGTAATTATAAAGTGTAAAACAAGCAAATGCTTACCACTTGTCGCTTATTCAGGAAGCATTTAAGATTATAGCAGTTGGTCATGTTTCAAACGCTTGTTGAGGTGTTGCCAAACAAGCAAATGCTTATCGCTTGTCGCTCCTAATCGCTTCCAAAAGCTTGTTGCCAAACATGACCAACAAACATTTGCATTTGTTTATTTTTTTAGATTTTCTAAGTTTCCAAGAATCCCAGTCAGATTTTGGAGAATATTAATCGAATAGATATCTTAATAAATAATAGGCGACTACCCGTGTATAGCAACAAGATTTTTTGTGAACAGTTATAGTAGCGATACTGTGGCCAAGTATTCCGTGTCACGTTTATACATAAAACGTAAAATAATCAAAATATAATTTAAAAAGGTTGTAACATATTATAATTTAACTCACAGAACAATTCTAAAATGTACCAAAGAATGTATAAAAAATTTAGTGAAACTGAAAATGAAATATTACATTTAGTTTGAAATAGCTAACAATGCACGTTATTCGTCACATAAAACTTCTTAGTACACGACATTTGTGGTGTAGCCTTCTTCTTGACTGAATTCTTGGGTAGGCTTCACTAATACAGTAATACCTTTGTAGTTCTACGTGATATCCCTCTAAAAACCGCAACATAAATCAGACCATGCGAGAAAACAGACTCCGGCAAATAAACACCCTCATTTGGAGTTGTCTGCCTTGAGCTTTGTAATTGTCATCACAAAGCTAAAGCGCACATGAAACTATTTTCTCTTTAGTTTGAAAGGGAACATGTCTTCTTTAGATGGAGAAAAAGGAATTCTCGGTAAGAGCTCTCTAATTCCAGCATGCTGGCCGAATCTCAGATTGATGACATTAGGATCAAAACGTTTATTAAAACAAAAAACACGATAGATAAAAGATACCATTCTTTTCATCAACATTTCATCACCTATAAACTATATCAACTTCAGCTATCAGGTAACACAATAATAAAAAGCATTGATGTCTATAATGTCTTATATACTAGAGATATGGGTGAATTTTTAGGAACTATTAATGTTAAAGTTAAAAAAAAAAAAACTAAAAAAAAGTCTCATTTCTTGTTTTAGAAACTACATTAAAAATTAAATCTATCATGCATATTTTCGTAATTTTATGTTTAAGATAACATTGTTTGAAGTTTTGCCATGTTAATATAGTTTAGACTAAAATACATTGTTGGTCCATGAACTTTCCACAAAACATCGCCATGGACCTTAGCTTTTCAAAATCATCGTGTGGCGTCCAAAACATGGGATTTGGAGGCCGATTGCGTCCCTCGGCCCGTAATAGGAACAACAACGTCCCGTTATAGTTCCCAAAACCCCGTTACATAACTAGTTTGGAGGGTATTCATGTCTTTTTACCTAGTCGCATTTTTCTCTCTCTTTGTGTACTTCCCAGCAGACGTCTAATCCTTTTTCCCGCCATTATGTTTATTATAAGTAGCCCAAGTACTCATTGCTCATCCCCAAACTTGTTTTGGAAGCCTACCAAAAAAACCTTAATGCAATGTCACTCACCAAATCTAATAATTTAAGTAAAAAATCAAGAATCTCAAACCTTGGATTGACATTATGGCAAAATCAGGGATCAACCTTACTTTGATTGTAAAACCCTAAATTCTGAATCCCTGATTTTACGTCTAATTTGAAATTTTAACCTAAGTTATATTATGATTAATAAGAAATGACATTAACCAAATGATATATATAAATTAACAAATTATTAATTATACCTAAAGTTTACTAACTATTAAAATTTGTTACAAATCCCATCCTAAATCTTAGCTAAAATCCGGCCCTCCCCTCCTCCTTGTTACTCGTTTTATTATTTTCTTTAAATACAAATGATAAGAACCAATTAAACATTATGTATATCACAAAATAATAAGAAGATTTTATGCCTAGTTTTTTCTTTTCCCCACCTTATATCATTCGGTCTCTTTTTTTCCTCCACATAACCGAACATAATACAGCCCCTATCTCCTTTGTTTTCTCCCAAAGATCAAGAAGAAGTGGTCAAGTATTGCAGCCCCTTTGATGATTGATTGAAGTGTGTAGCAGCCTTGTTCTTTTCGTTTGTCCTTGTGTTTTGTCTCGTTAATCTGCCCTAAGAAGGTACTCGTGATTCCTTGTATTTATCTCATCAATTCGACATATATACATGTGTACATAAAACTAGAATTTAATCATGTTAAGCCTACATCTGGATCAATCCCTAATATTTTGTCATTAAGAGACCTCGTATAACATTAATGGAACATTATTTACATGCTATAAGATCTGGGAAAACCCTAGGAATTAGTGATGGGTCAAATGGGTTAAAAAGGGTTAGGGTTGTGTTGTTTCTGTCTCACTTACATGCTGTCCAGAAATTTTGCAAGGGTCATAAGTTAATGATACAAACGTGTTTTTGCAAGATTTTTGAGGCTAAAACTAAGTTCATGATGTATACTATCTGGATATGAAGTTTCACAATTTTTGGAAGTCAGGAAGATGGTCTTTTGATTTTCCTGCAGAAGGTTTTAGAAGGAAGCTGGGTTGAGTGAAGGCTTAGGAGCTCTTAGTGGACTACATTGTTGATACCCTTCCATGGATTAGAGTTTTGACTTAGAGTTTTCCTTTTGGTTCTTAGTTTGTTATTAGTTTTGGAAGTTGTAATGTTTAGAATTAGTCCTTTATCTTTTCATTAGAACTGCATTGTAACCCTTGTATTAGTAAAGTAATTCCATTTACTTGTGTTCTGATTTGACTCTAAAATGTTACACTTTAGCCCTTTTCGGGTTGGGGTGTTACAATTTTGGTATCAGAGGCATGTTTGATCGGCGGATACAAAACCCGTAGAGCTTAGGCTATGACCTGTGAGTATTAGGCCCACTAAGTTTTGCACCATAGGAGTTATGAAACAACCTTTGAGAACTTGCGTTAGGATTTCCACTCTGAAACTTAAGTTATGACCGGTGAGGATTAGGTAGACTATAAGGAATTTGTTTAGGTATCGTTGCTTTCACATCACTCTGATTCGTGCCTTACTTCCAATTAAGCCTTTTTAGATTTCTCCTTCTGGAGATTTGAAGCCTATTATTTTGCATAACATGAGTTTAGTGACCAGGTAAGTTTAGAATGCGTTTAGAATTTTGCGGTAATGTTCGACATTACATAAGCTTTATCTTCTTTGATTTTAACCTCTGATTCATTTGTTAACCCTTTAGATGCCTCTACAGGCACTTTGAGAATTTCAATGATCATGACGTGTTTGACACGTTCTGTGAAATCTCTTGCTTTTGATAAGCATATTTAAGTTTCCATACACCAGTAGATTTTGCCCTATCTAGTTGTATTCCTATGAGAAATCTTATGGTGATCAACAACGAGAATAGGAATATTATTCCTCACTTCTGAATGATAAGATTCGCTATGCTGATCTGTCTTTCCTTTGAAAGTTTAAATTCGACTGTCATTCTGGTATTGACTGGTGGACTGAGCATCAAGATGCTAACTACTGTCATACTACGTCTCTCCTTTGACATTTTGAACTACTCTGATTTATTTTTGTCATGATTTCTGATTGTTAAACTTTTGTTATCCTTACTACCCTGGAAGCTCGTATGTTACTTTCGCGGTTGTGGAGTTTTACTAGCATCTATTCTTGTTTCCAGTGGGATGAATCTCACATTGAGAGTCATTTTGCAATATAAATTCTTCCAATGAATCCCTGAATGAACCACCCAGATTTTCCACCGATTATGAATTTGATTTGACTTAGTACTAAGAAATGTTTAGTCACGACTCGAGGTAGAATATGATTTCAATAAAGGCATGTTTATATGATGCAAGTATTATGACGCCTGGCCAACGTGATAATAATTACATCATATAACTTGAACTTATCGGGATCATAGGATATCTTTGAGGAGTGCCTGAGAACAGTTAAGTTTGATGAGACAGAACCCTATCTGTACAGGACGACGTTTTGCCTGATTTTGAAACTCCCTATCGATCAGTACCAGTTAAATTGAGAAAACTAGTGGAGCAGCAACCAAAAACTATGAAGTGGTTTGTTTGTTTTAGTGTATCTCTTGAGAGTGCCTTAGTTTTATTCGCGATGAAGAAGGATTAGAGCAGGAGAATTGTATTGACTTCTGGAAGCTGAAACGTATCATTGTTAGAAATCATCATCCCCTACCTCGAAGCGACGATGTATCTGATTAGCCTTAGTACGCGGAGTTTTCTTTAGATGGAGTTATGGCTTGAAGTTATTTCTGGAATTGCCTTTCGTATTCGTAATAACCATTATGACTGTTAGTGATGCTAATAGTATTAGCTAATGCTTTGACTATTCCATGGACTTGATGAATCGTGCCTTTCGTGAGTACTTAGACAAAGTTGTCATAGTATGACATTTTAGTACATTCAGAGACGAGGGAGAACATGAGAATCATTTTCGTATTATGTTGGAAACATGAGGATCATTTGTATATTCTGGAAGCATGATAATGGTTGGAAGATGTTCACGACTTGCGTTATCATTGAGGAATTTTATGAGTAAAAAAAGAGAAGCTTAGTTTGGATGAGAACAGAGTTTTGAAAAAGATGAAATAGAAATTAGCTTCAACTTCCATACTTTCAGGTAGTACCAATTTTGGGACGTTTCAAGAAGAGACTTGGTTATGCCATTATGCAGCACGGGAAGGTTATTGCTTACGCATCAAGACAATTAGAACCGTTTGAGGAGCATTATTCAATGCATGACTTGGAATTTGCGGCAGTGTGGTTCCTCTTAAGATTTGAAAGACATATCTTACAAGGTAAATTTGGTGGCAGATGCATTTAGGAAGGAATTTGAAGTTCGGTTTGTCTTGGAGATTGAGCTTAAGAAAATCAAGACTTAGAACTCAGGGAAGTTGAGTCGTGGCGAACATGAAGGTTGAATCCAATTACAAATTTTAGAAGCTCAGGAGCAAGATGGCGAACTATGATCTGTGTTAGAAGACTGGAGAGAAGCTGTTATGAATGAGGCACAATTTTACTTTCTCTATCCCTCTTAGTTGTACTAAGATGTATAAGGGATCTAAGCAGAATTTTCAGAGGGAATGGCATGAAATTGGTTGTGATCACATTAGTGACGATGTGTTTAGTATGTTACAAGTCAAGATTGAACTTCAGCATGCAAGGGAGTTCCTTTAACTTATGGACTTTCCGACTTAGAAGTAGGATTAGACTTTTCATGGACCTTGTAACGAAACCTCCTCGCACATTTGGGAAGAATGATATAATTTGAGTGGTGATGGATCGTTTGATTAAGTCAGCTAATTTTGCCTCTTAGAATGTGTATTCAGTTAGCAAGTGGGCATAAATCCTTTGACAGAATATTATTCAATTACATGGCGCACCTGCAGTGATCGTGTCAGAGATTCGCATTTTACTTCACATTCCTAGGAAGGACTACTGAAGGCTTGAGGGACCAGACTCAAGTATAGTAATTCTATTCACCTACAGACTGATGGATAAGTAGAACAACTATTCGAACTTGGAAGAAGGGTTGAGCAGGAAGTTTGACTAGTGGTTGGTCTGGTTGTGTTTGCTCATTAAGATTTATGTCATCCAAGTGACAAGGGTTTTCCCTTCAGATTTTGTATGAACGGAGATGTAGAACACCTTCTGGTTGAATTAAGTCGGGAAGCTGCTTATTGAATGTTCGGAGTCGATTACAATGACTAATGGATTAGTTATCATTGTGTAAGAGAAATTAGGAAACTTTAGACCAGGAATTTGTGTGTCCGGTATGATGTTCCGTATAGAAGAGTTATGACATTTTGGCATATATGTAAGATTTGGTTCGTGATACGTTNCAAAATTTGATTGGCTCAGAACCAACAGGTAATTTGTCACACGAGCTGGCCACTTGTGAATGACCAACCGTAACAAAGATAACCTGGAAGTCTAAGACCTACTCAATGAAATCCTGAGGAATATAGTGTATCCCCGGGTCGTTTAATCCCAACGAGGTTGAAATTGTGTTTTGGAAAACGTTCTGGAATGAGTGATTTGAGGAAAGTGACCAGATAAAGATTTGGATTGATTATTACACTACTGATTGCTTGGAATTGGAAATGAAAATTCACAATAAACTGATATAACAAATATAACACAAAATGCAAATAAGCAAAGTACAGGGACTAAAATTGCCAATTTCCAAATTACAGGGACTGAAAATGACAAGTTCCAAACTTTGGGGTGAAAAATGAAAATTTTAAAACTTTTATTATTAAAGAAAATTAAAAACTAAAAATAAAATATTTTAATTATATTATATTATTTTAATATTTAATTATTTAATTAAAACTATTTTAATTAACTTAAATACTATTTATATTAATCCTAACAATATTTTAATTACAAATTAACTTAAGAAATTACAAAATTATTTTCTAAAAATCTAAAATGACTTAAAATACTTATAAAAATTAAAAAGAAATATTTTTGTCTTTTTGTGGATCTTTTATAAATTAAAAACTTAATTAATAATTAAAACTTAATTAAACTGTTTAAAAGAGAAAAATGAGAAAATGAAAAGTGAAAATTACAAA
>LBNU01005614.1:35701-49922 GCA_014162995.1 Artemisia annua | reverse complement strand
GTTAACATAAATTCACATATGAAACCCTAATCACATTAATGAATGGTAATGAGTAATTAAGAATCCGTTATGACAATAAATGAGCTAATAAGTTTAATATGGACCCTAATCCGTGTAGATTCATTGAAGAAGGCGTGACGTTGTTTCCTTGTATTCATTTTCCGTTGCTTTCATTTCATTTGCTAAGGTACAGATATTCTGCCTTCTTAGTAAAGGCCATCCTTCTCTCTTTTGTTTACTGTTTTGATTATGATCCTTTCAGTTAAGCCATTGCTATGTTCCCTTTGTACGATTCCTATTTGTTGATCATTGTGATTTGATATGAGTTGAAATTCGTTTGCATGCTATAGTTTTTTTTTCCTTATAGCATTTCCTATTTCTATGCCCATTATATGTTTTGCCTATATGTGTTAGACTTATTAGCCAGTCATGGGGAGTCCATGGCCTTGCCACTGATGCACCAGTGGTATTGACACTATCTGTGGAGGTGGGTTTCAGTCCACATCGTTCCCTTTAAGCTAGCTATTCAGGCCTATATTTATTCTTGTATATGTTTACTTAGACTAGAGCTTTGTGCATATATATTTGTTTTGCAGGGGGCGTATGGATGCATCCTAGGTACTTAGTTTAGTATTATTTGGTGAATGTTTTAGTGTGTGTGCAATACACCCCTTTCACATTTGGTACAATGGAGGTCATGACTCCTATGTACAATTAGTATATATATTGTTGGGCATTCCTATTTGTTCTACTTCTCTATGATTCTTATTATCTTGTCATCTCTAATGTGATTAACTTATGCTTGCTTTATTTCTTTTGCTTACACTTATGACTCATTTCTCTTCCTTGAGTGTTTGATATCCATTATCCGTATTTCCTTTGATCATATTCTATGTTTCCATATTCTTGATTTCTATCTCAGCAGGTTCACTTGGACTTATGTCGTATTCACCTTCGTTTTCCTTTTGTTATTAGTCTTCGTTTGTTTATATCTGTTCACTGGGCTTTTTAAGCTCAGCCGCATTTCTTTTCCTGCGGCAGGTTTTAGAAGGAAGCTGGGTTGAGTGAAGGCTTAGGAGCTCTTAGTGGACTACATTGTTGATACCCTTCCATGGATTAGAGTTTTGACTTAGAGTTTTCCTTTTGGTTCTTAGTTTGTTATTAGTTTTGGAAGTTGTAATGTTTAGAACTAGTCCTTTGTCTTTTCATTAGAACTGCATTGTAACCCTTGTATTAGTAATGTATTTCCGTTTACTTGTGTTCTAATTTGACTCCAAAATGTTACACTTTAGCCCTTTTCGGGTTGGGGTGTTACAATTTTGGTATCAGAGGCAGGTTTGATCAGCGGATTCAAAACCCGTAGAGCTTAGGCTATGACCTGTGAGTATTAGGCCCGCTAAGTTTTGCACCATAGGAGTTATGAAACAACCTTTGAGAACTTGCGTTAGGATTTCCACTCTGAAACTTAAGTTATGACCGGTGAGGATTGGGTAGACTATAAGGAATTTGTTTAGGTATCGTTGCTTCCGCATCACTCAGATTCGTGCCTTACTTCCAATTAAGCCTTTTTAGATTTCTCCTTCTGGAGATTTGAAGCCTATTATTTTGCATAACATGAGTTTAGTGACCAGGTAAGTTTAGAATGCGTTTAGAATTTTGCGGTAATGTTCGACATTACATAAGCTTTATCTTCTTTGATTTGAACCTCTAATTCATTTGTTAACCCTTTAGATGCCTCTACAGGCACTTTGAGAATTTCTTTGATCATGACGTGTTTGACACGTTCTGTGAAATCTCTTGCTTTTGATAAGCATATTTAAGTTTCCATACACCAGTAGATTTTGCCCTATCTAGTTGTATTCCTATGAGAAATCTTGTGGTGATGAACCACGAGAATAGGAATATTATTCCTCACTTCTGAATGATAAGATTCGCTATGCTGATCTGTCTTTCCTTTGAAAGTTTAAATTCGACTGTCATTCTGATATTGACTGGTGGACTGAGCATCAAGATGCTAACTACTGTCATACTACGTCTCTCCTTTGACATTTTGAACCACTCTGATTTATTTTTGTCATGATTTCTGATTGTTAAACTTTTGTTATCCTTACTACCCTGGAAGCTCGTATGTTACTTTCGCGGTTGTGGAGTTTTACTAGCATCTATTCTTGTTTCCAGTGGGATGAATCTCACATTGAGAGTCATTTTGCAATCTAAATTCTTCCAATGAATCCCTGCAGTGGCGGACCCAGGAAATGTCATCGCGGGGGGCATCGAGCGAAGAGTGGTTAATCGTTTACCCGCTTAACATGTCTAGTAGAATCGGGTCGGGTCAAAGATTACTCACTTAACATATTGGATCGAGTCAAGGACACAACAATTATTACATAAACTAAAAATTTTAAAGATTAAAGTTTCATTGTGATAAAATTATTGTATCACCCTTAATATTATTGGTATTATTATACCAAAACATAATCTATACACAGCCATCCTATACTACATACAGTACAAAAATTTTTTTGAACAGCATACTACATACAAATTGCTACACCAGGAAAAAAAAGCACTTTGACGCATTTTAATATTGGTACAGAACAAAATTATCACACTACCTATTACTGTATCAAAAGAAAAGATTGCTAAACAGTACTCCTACTTGTTTTTACTAACCAATAAAAAACTTTGACCAACTTCTTTTTATTAACCCAATAAAAAACTTTGACAATCGTGTACTTCACCTTCTTCATCTACCACTTTGTCTCCTTTCACCATTTTTTCCGATCAAACAAAATCACCGGAAAGAATTTCCACTTTTATCTAAGAGCGAGGAGGGCACTTTGATTATTTGGGTGGGGGCAACAGACCTTTTTCTACCAATTTCCATTTTTTCTACATGTTTTTAGTGTCCGCAACACTTTGGTTGGGGGCACCGCCCCCCCAAACTACAAGCGTAGGTCCGCCCCTGAATCCCTGAATGAACCACCCAAATTTTCCACCGATTATGAATTTGATTTGACTTAGTACTAAGAAATGTTTAGTCACGACTCGAGGTAGAATATGATTTCAATAAAGGCATGTTTATATGATGCAAGTATTACGACGCCTGGCCAACATGATAATAATTACACCATATAACTTGAACTTATGGGGATCATAGGATATCTTTGAGGAGTGCCTGAGAACAGTTAAGTTTGATGAGAAAGAACCCTATCTGCATAGGACAACGTTTTGCCTGATTTTGAAACTCCCTATCGATCAGTATCAGTTAATTTGAGAAAACTGGTAGAGCAACAACCAAAACCTATGAAGTGGTTTGTTTGTCTTAGTGTATCTCTTGAGAGTGCCTTAGTTTTATTCACGATGAAGAAGGATTAGAGCAGGAGAATTGTACAGAACTCTTGAGAGCCTGATTGGCGCACGGGAAGCTATTCCGAACATCCTAACATACCGCCGTCCTGATCAGACTCCATTATGAATCATCATTGGGTACTCTTAAATTTTAACATCAGTTTCATTTTCATTCATTCATAATGGCTTGTGTACACATTACAGTGCACAACCCGATCTTGTAAAGAAAGGACCCTGAGGTACGCATCAGTGCCTCAATCCTCATATAAGGAGCGAAGGCTTCTTACTTTTGAGTAGAATTAATCTAATTTTCAAAGATTTTCATAATTCTGCTCAAAAGAACAAGTATTCCCTCGAAAATTCAAAACTTTCAAAATATAATACAACATTTGAGGGGGAGTACTTGAAAAACATCTTTGCTTACAATCACATTGTTCATGTTTAATTCTCCCCGTAAGAGTCAAAAAGGCATATTTTAATCAAAAAGTTTTCAAAAATAACATTTGATATGCTATTTTTGAGGGGGAGAAAAGTTAAAAAGTGATCAAAATATGAATAAAAGTTAAAGAATCTCATGTGAGCTCGACTCAGATATCACCCAAGAATTGACGGTACAACATATGTTAGTAATCGAAAGGACTTGTCTGAATAGATTGTACCATTCTCGAGAAACTCTTAGTAGATAAGTACTATGACGGGTCTAACTTCCTCTTTGAGGAATGTTAACAACATCAAGTTAGTTATTAGGGCTAGTTATCACCTAAAAGCTGATAATGGATCCCTTTAACTAGCGACGTGACGAGCACATGTGAAGGGGGAGTATTTCTGAAAAAGTAAAACTCTCGAGGTGTTAACCAAATGTGTTTTATATTCATAAAACACTTCGAGAGATTTTCAGCAAATGGTTTTATGGCGACATGGAGTTATAAGGTGATTAAGGATAGGAAAATGTCCTATGATCCGCCAGAGCCGGAGGGATCTACCCAAGGACAACTCCCATAGTCTAGAAATAGAAGTCCTTAGGTATGATACAAAAGAAGGGGTATGAATGAAAGGGAAAGAAGGGGTTGAAGAATGAAAAAGAAATGAAAAGAAAAGGGTGAAAAGAAATGAGCCCTCCATATATTCAACCTTAGGGCAGACACCGGGTACACCTCATCTGCTACTGATTGTTACAAAAGTAACATCGGTATTGAAGATAAGACGTCATGGACCCAGTGACGCAATGCACTAAACCTTCTAGCCACTCAGGTATCTCTCAAAAGATACTTGTTTCATTCTCACGGGGAACCGGTATAATCTATCGACCTTCTCTTAGAGTTGGTTGATATTGAAACAGGAGACCCTGCCCCAATCTCCGCATAGGAAACCATAGGTGCACTAATCGAGTCTAGAGCCTCGAGATTCATCAAAGATCTCTTAGGAACACTTAGTTTTCTTACACTGGTTGTTCTACATCAATGGACACCAGTTGTAAATTATCGAGTCCTTCGCAGATCTTAGCAATCTGCCGAGAACGTTTATGAGAGGAATCACTTAGGTGTTTTCTCAATGATTGAACGGAAATCCTGCCAGGGTCAACATCAAACAGCCCTGACAGCAGGTCACTTCGGTAACTCCTTGTGGGTTACGCTTAGTGTGTTCGGTGACGTTCCATGTGCGTTCTACAGTCGCGGGGTGATCTCCAGCGGCTCACCTAATCGTTGGTGTACGTATGTATGTCAGTGTAAGCCCTCTCGGGGGCATCCGATTAGGAACGGCCTTGGCTAGGATTAGAAGGAGTCTTCACACTATGCTGTTGACGAATTCTAACTCCAAACCTGTAAGTGCCGGACGGTCTACAGTCGTAGGGTGATCTCGTACGACTCACCTAATCGTTGGGGTACTCCGGTACTTTCTGAGTTAGCTCCTTCGGGGGCATCCGATTAGGAACGGCCATGGTGAGGGGCAGAAGGAGTAACCACATTGCGAGGGTGAAAAATTCTGTTTCTCACTTGTAAGTGCCGGTTGTTTATCACTAACCATTTTCTTGCAGGAACTTCACCACCAACACCTGATTCCACATGCTCATACTTACGTCAAAGACTTCCCGAAAAGTTCTAAGTTATACAAAGTCAAAGAAAGATCAAAGTTTCTCAAAGTTAATGAAAGATTCAACGTCAACGGAATCTACAAAGTCTTAAGACAAAGATCTTACTTAATGATCGGGAATTACTTGAGTACAAGTCATAAAAGTTCAAAGACGTATGAGCATGTTGGAATGGCGTACCATCAAGTTGAGTCGAAGGAGTGACCAAAGGCAGATTACTACATCATATGCATCACTTCAACAACAAGGAACAAGGATTGAAGAGCAAAGAATTTTTGTCTAATCTAACCGATTTTGTGACGTCCAGCAATTGCCAAAGTTCAAGAGTAAAGAAGATGACGTCAAAGCAACCATTCACCATTGACGACCGACCCTTAGGGGGAGATTGTTAGGAACACGTTTCACGTTATTCAAGTGTCGGTCATTAGTTAACGATAGGTTGCTAGTTTATGTTATTATGTTTTACGTTTAAACATTTTGTTATGAAAGTTTATGATGTAATGTTACTACAAGTGGAAGTCCAAGGGCTAGTAGTGTAAAGTATGGTGATGAAACTTGAGACCCTTGGACTCCCCTATAAATACATTGTGTAAGCCTTGCTTAAGGCTTGTTGGTTCTCTAGTAATACAAAGTTCATTATATCAAATTTGTTGAGTTCCTTCCATATTCTTCTAGTCTCTTCTTCTTTATTCTAGTTTCTTATTCATACAAGTATCTTTGGTTGTTTATGCTATAACATGGTGACCTAACACGGATACTATTGAACATATGTTAACATAAATTCACATATGAAACCCTAATCACATTAATGAATGGTAATGAGAAATTAAGAATCCGTTATGACAATAAATGAGCTAATAAGTTTAATATGGACCCTAATCCGTGTAGATTCATTGAAGAAGGCGTGACGTTGTTTCCTTGTGTTCATTTTCCGTTGCTTTCATTTCATTTGCTAAGGTACAAATATTCTGCCTTCTTAGTAAAGGCCATCCTTCTCTCTTTTGTTTACTGTTTTGATTATGATCCTTTCAGTTAAGCCATTGCTATGTTCCCTTTGTATGATTCCTATTTGTTGATCATTGTGATTTGATATGAGTTGAAATTCGTTTGCATGCTATAGTTTTTTTCCTTATAGCATTTCCTGTTTCTATGCCCATTATATGTTTTGCCTATATGTGTTAGACTTATTAGCCAGTCATGGGGAGTCCATGGCCTTGCCACTGATGCACCAGTGGTATTGACACTATCTGTGGAGGTGGGTTTTAGTCCACATCGTTCCCTTTAAGCTAGCTATTCGGGCCTATATTTATTCTTGTATATGTTTACTTAGCCTAGAGCTTTGTGCATATATATTTGTTTTGCAGGGGGCGTATGGATGCATCCTAGGTACTTAGTTTAGTATTATTTGGTGAATGTTTTGGTGTGTGTGCAATACACCCCTTTCACATTTGGTACAATGGAGGTCATGACTCCTATGTACAATTAGTATATATATTGTTGGGCATTCCTATTTGTTCTACTTCTCTATGATTCTTATTATCTTGTCATCTCTAATGTGATTAACTTATGCTTGCTTTATTTCTTTTGCTTACACTTATGACTCATTTCTCTTCCTTGAGTGTTTGATATCCATTATCCGTATTTCCTTTGATCATATTCTATGTTTCCGTACTCTTGATTTCTATCTCAGCAGGTTCGCTTAGACTTATGTCGTATTCACCTTCGTTTTCCTTTTGTTATTAGTCTTCGTTTGTTTATATCTGTTCACTGGGCTTTTTAAGCTCAGCCGCATTTCTTTTCCTGCGGCAGGTTTTAGAAGGAAGCTGGGTTGAGTGAAGGCTTAGGAGCTCTTAGTGGACTACATTGTTGATACCCTTCCATGGATTAGAGTTTTGACTTAGAGTTTTCCTTTTGGTTCTTAGTTTGTTATTAGTTTTGGAAGTTGTAATGTTTAGAATTAGTCCTTTATCTTTTCATTAGAACTGCATTGTAACCCTTGTATTAGTAATGTATTTACTTTTACTTGTGTTCTGATTTGACTCCAAAATGTTACACTTTAGCCCTTTTCGGGTTGGGGTGTTACAATTTTGGTATCAGAGGCAGGTTTGATCAGCGGATTCAAAACCCGTAGAGCTTAGGCTATGACCTGTGAGTATTAGGCCCGCTAAGTTTTGCACCATAGGAGTTATGAAACAACCTTTGAGAAATTGCGTTAGGATTTCCACTCTGAAACTTAAGTTATGACCGGTGAGGATTTGGTAGACTATAAGGAATTTGTTTAGGTATCGTTGCTTCCGTATCACTCAGATTCGTGCCTTACTTCCAATAAAGCCTTTTTAGATTTCTCCTTCTGGAGATTTGAGGCCTATTATTTTGCATAACATGAGTTTAGTGACCAGGTAAGTTTAGAATGCGTTTAGAATTTTGCGGTAATGTTCGACATTACATAAGCTTTATCTTCTTTGATTTCAACCTCTAATTCATTTGTTAACCCTTTAGATGCCTCTACAGGCACTTTGAGAATTTTTATGATCATGACGTGTTTGACATGTTCTGTGAAATCTCTTGCTTTTGATAAGCATATTTGAGTTTCCATACACCAGTAGATTTTGCCCTATCTAGTTGTATTCCTATGAGAAATCTTGTGGTGATCAACCACGAGAATAGGAATATTATTCCTCACTTCTGAATGATAAGATTCGCTATGCTGATCTGTATTTCCTTTGAAAGTTTAAATTCGACTGTCATTCTGATATTGACTGGTGGACTGAGCATCAAAATGCTAACTACTGTCATACTACGTCTGTCCTTTGACATTTTGAACCACTCTGATTTATTTTTGTCATGATTTCTGATTGTTAAACTTTTGTTATCCTTACTACCCTGGAAGCTCGTATGTTACTTTCGTGGTTGTGGAGTTTTACTAGCATCTATTCTTGTTTCCAGTGGGATGAATCTCACATTGAGAGTCATTTTGCAATCTAAATTCTTCCAATGAATCCCTGAATGAACCACCCAAATTTTCCACCGATTATGAATTTGATTTGACTTAGTAATAAGAAATGTTTAGTCACGACTCGAGGTAGAATATGATTTCAATAAAGGCATGTTTATATGATGCAAGTATTATGACGCCTGGCCAACGTGATAATAATTACACCATATAACTTGAACTTATGGGGATCATAGGATATCTTTGAGGAGTGCCTGAGAACAGTTAAGTTTGATGAGAAAGAACCCTATCTGTATAGGACGACGTTTTGCCTGATTTTGAAACTCCCTATCGATCAGTATCAGTTAAATTGAGAAAACTGGTGGAGCAACAACCAAAACCTATGAAGTGGTTTGTTTGTCTTAGTGTATCTCTTGAGAGTGCCTTAGTTTTATTCGCGATGAAGAAGGATTAGAGCAGGAGAATTGTACTGACTTCTGGAAGCTGAAACGTATCAAGTTAGAAATCATCATCCCCTACCTCGAAGCGACGATGTATCTGATTAGACTTAGTACGCGGAGTTTTCTTTAGATGGAGTTATGGCCTGAAGTTATTTCTGGAATTGCCTTTCGTATTCGTAATAACCATTATGACTGTTAGTGATGCTAATTGTATTAGCTAATGCTTTGACTATTCCATGGACTTGATGAATCGTGCCTTTCGTGAGTACTTAGACAAAGTTGTCATAGTATGACATTTTAGTACATTCAGAGACAAGGGAGAACATGAGAACCATTTTCGTATTATGTTGGAAACATGATGATCATTTGTATATTCTGGAAGCATGATAATGGTTGGAAGATGTTCACGACTTGCGTTATCATTGAAGAATTTTATGAGTAAAAAAAGAGAAGCTTAGTTTGAATGAGAACAGAGTTTTGAAAAAGCTGAAATAGAAATTAGCTTCAACTTCCATACTTTCAGGTAGTACCAAATTTGGGACGTTTCAAGAAGAGAGTTGGTTATGCCATTATGCAGCACGGGAAGGTTATTGCTTACACATCAAGACAATTAGAACCGTTTGAGGAGCATTATTCAACGCATGACTTGGAATTTGCGGCAGTGTGGTTCCTCTTAAGATTTGAAAGACATATCTTACAAGGTAAATTTGGTGGCAGATGCATTTAGGAAGGAATTTGAAGTTCGGTTGGTCTTGGAGATTGAGATTAAGAAAATCAAGACTTAGAACTCAGGGAAGTTGAGTCGTGGCGAACATGAAGGTTGAATCCAATTACAAATTTTAGAAGCTCAGGAGCAAGATGGCGAACTATGACCTGTGTTAGAAGACTGGAGAGAAGCTGTTATGATTGAGGCACAATTTTACTTTCTCTATCCCTCTTAGTTGTACTAAGATGTATAAGGGATCTAAGCAGAATTTTCAGAGGGAATGGCATGAAACTAGTTGTGATCACATTAGTGACGATGTGCTTAGTATGTTACAAGTCAAGATTGAACTTCAGCATGCAAGGGAGTTCCTTTAACTTATGGACTTTCCGACTTAGAAGTAGGATTAGACTTTTCATGAACCTTGTAACGAAACCTCCTCGCACATTTGAGAAGAATGATATAATTTGAGTGGTGATGGATCGTTTGATTAAGTCAGCTCATTTTGCCTCTTAGAATGTGTATTCAGTTAGCAAGTGGGCATAAATCCTTCGACAGAAGATTATTCAATTACATGGCGCACCTGCAGTGATCGTGTCAGAGATTCGCGTTTTACTTCACATTCCTAGGAAGGACTACTGAAGGCTTGAGGGACCAGACTCAAGTATAGTAATTCTATTCACCTACAGACTGATGGATAAGCAGAACAACTATTCGAACTTGGAAGAAGGGTTGAGCAGGAAGTTTGACCAGTGGTTGGTCTGGTTGTGTTTGCTCATTAAGATTTATGTCATCCAAGTGACAAGGGTTTTCCCTTCAGATTTTGTATGAACGGAGATGTAGAACACCTTCTGGTTGAATTAAGTCGGGAAGCTGCTTATTGAATGTTCGGAGTCGATTACAATGACTAATGGATTAGTTATAATTGTGTAAGAGAAATTCTGAAACTTTAGACCAGGAATTTGTGTGTCCGGTATGATGTTCCGTATAGAAGAGTTATGACATTTTGGCATATATGTAAGATTTGGTTCGTGATACGTTTATCCTTAGATTCATTCTTATCCGTGCGGTTATCCTATATATCCCATTTTACTTTCCGATACGATTCGATACTCCGATGTATGTTTAGTTTATCGTTAGTACGAATAGGTTACCAACCTCTTTAGGAAACTCTCGGTATGTCTGATAATTCGATATATGCTTCTCTGGTTGTTAGCAAGGTTCTTAGTTCGTTCAGAACCTGATTGGACTTGTGAAATTTCTACCATCTAGCATCACTTCCGTATTTATTCTATATTCATCTGATGTTCATGTATCTCGCTGTGAGATTTCGACTATTATCTGTTTCATGTTCAATTCATACTCCTTGGATCAGATTTGTTATGATTTGTTTTCTGTGGAGAACCCGAGGCTCTCCTATTTGTTTGGATCGGGTCATGAGAAACAAACACTTCCGTTCATTGAAATCCTTTGGAAGGACCTCTCCGAGCATGAGGTTAACTATCGTCATTTCTCTTCGTGATTTGATAGGTATCCGTCTAACTTTTGCGACTTCAATTTTCGAGGATGAAAATTTCCTTTTTAGAAGGGAATAGTTGTAAAACCCTAAATTCTGAATCCCTAATTTTACGTCTAATTTGAAATTTTAACCTAAGTTATATTATGATTAATAAGAAATGACATTAACCAAATGATATATGTAAATTAGACAAATTATTAATTACACCTAAAGTTTACTAACTATTAAAATTTGTTACAAATCCCATCCTAAATCTTAGCTAAAATCCGGCCCTCCCCTCCTCCTTGTTACTCGTTTTATTATTTTTTTTAAATACAAGTGATAAGAACCAATTAAACATTATGTATATCACAAAATAATAAGAAGATTTTATGCCTAGTTATTTCCTAAAACAAAAACACGGTTTCTCCTAAAAAACCTCATACGATTTTCTTTTCCCCACCTTATATCATTCGGTCTCTTTTTTTCCTCCACATAACCGAACATAATACAGCCCATATCTCCTTTGTTTTCTCCCAAAGATCAAGAAGAAGTGGTCAAGTATTGCAGCCCCTTTGATGATTGATTGAAGTGTGTAGCAGCCTTGTTCTTTTCGTTTGTCCTTGTGTTTTGTCTCGTTAATCTGCCCTAAGAAGGTACTCGTGATTCCTTGTATTTATCTCATCAATTCGACATATATACATGTGTACATAAAACCAGAATTTAATCATGTTAAGCCTACATCTGAATCAAGCCCTAATATTCTGTCATTAAGAGACCTCGTATAACATTAATGGAACATTATTTACATGCTATAAGATCTGGGAAAACCCTAGGAATTAGTGATGGGTCAAATGGGTTAAAAAGGGTTAGGGTTGTGTTGTTTCTGTCTCACTTACATGCTGTCCAGAAATTGAGTCGTGTTGCAAGAGTCATAAGTTAATGATACAAACGTGTTTTTGCAAGATTTTTGAGGCTAAAACTAAGTTCATGATGTATACTATCTGGATATGAAGTTTCATAATTTTTGGAAGTCGGGAAGATGGTCTTTTGATTTTCACAAGATTAAGTGTCAAAACTATGTTTCAGATGCCTGGAAATCAGTATCCGTTTTTGATTTTTCATTTTTAAACCAAAAAGAGTTAAGGTCTCTCCTTTTACAGGAGCAATATTTAAGTTATGAGGGACTTCCTGGAATTTTTGTGGATTTTTATGAAGTGTATAAATGGGTTAACCAAAGGCAAACTTTCTGTATGTATGTGCAGTTAACTTTCTGGGTAGGTTTGGGAAAACGATTTTTGAAAAGGTACTTGTCCTTTGAAATAAAATCTAGAAAAATTACAGTAACTAACTAACATGTATAAGTATCTATGATAATTATTTGAGCACCTCATTAAGTATATAAGTATGGTTTTAAATTCATAAACAAAGTGGCTTGAACGTAATAAAATCTGAAATATGTTATAAGTTACGGTTTTGGTGTAACCTAATGCCATTAAATATGTTTTGACCCTAATTTCATTTGAAACATTAATCCGGATTGTTAGGAACACGTTTCACGTTATTCAAGTGTCGGTCATTAGTTTATGATAGGTTGCTAGTTTATGTTATTATGTTTTACGTTTAAACGTTTTGTTATGAAAGTTTATGATGTAATGTTACTACAAGTGGAAGTCCAAGGGCTAGTAGTGTAAAGTATGGTGATGAAACTTGAGACCCTTGGACTCCCCTATAAATACATTGTGTAAGCCTTGCTTAAGGCTTGTTGGTTCTCTAGTAATACAAAGTTCATTATATCAAATTTGTTGAGTTCCTTCCATATTCTTCTAGTCTCTTCTTCTTTATTCTAGTTTCTTATTCATACAAGTATCTTTGGTTGTTTATGCTATAACATGGTGACCTAACAAGTGGTATAATTCTCCTAGGGATATTAGAGGTTGTTTTTTAGATTAGTTTGGGTAGTATTTGATCTCGTTTGGTTCATATTAGGGCTCGTTATTTTGTGTTTGGTACTCGTAGGGATTTGTTTTAGTGTAGTATAGTTTTATATTACATTAGAATAAGTAAAACTTTCGTTTGGTACTCGTTTGGTTAAGAAAAAATTTGGTCAGTAAGTTTTTTGGGTATTTGCGAGTAAGCACATTAGGTATTTGCGAGTAAGGACTGTTTTTGGGTTTTCTGCGAGTAAGGAGAATTAGGGTTTTGCGAGTAAGGAAAGTAGAGTATTTTCTGCGAGTATCAAGGGTGAAGTTTGCGAGTATCAAAGTCAAATTTTTGCGAGTATCACATTATTGATCTTGCGAGTATCATTTTGGCGAGTAAGCCCTGGTTTCCTTATCGTTTTGCGAGTAAGGATTTCTCTCTTGCGAGTATTGAAAACCTCATACTTTGCGAGTATCAACTTTTCTTGCGAGTAGGAACTCAAAACTTGCGAGTATCATATTTCCTAAGGTTCTTGCGAGTATCATAATAATATGGACCCTAATCCATGTAGATTCATTGAAGAAGGCGTGACGTTGTTTCCTTGTGTTCATTTTCCGTTGCTTTCATTTCATTTGCTAAGGTACAGATATTCTGCCTTCTTAGTAAAGGCCATCCTTCTCTCTTTTGTTTACTGTTTTGATTATGATCCTTTCAGTTAAGCCATTGCTATGTTTCCTTTGTATGATTCCTATTTGTTGATCATTGTGATTTGATATGATTTGAAATTCGTTTGCATGCTATAGTTTTTTTCCTTATAGCATTTCCTATTTCTATGCCCTTTATATGTTTTGCCTATATGTGTTAGACTTATTAGCCAGTCATGGGGAGTCCATGGCCTTGCCACTGATGCACCAGTGGTATTGACACTATCTGTGGAGGTGGGTTTTAGTCCTGTTGGGGTATAAAAGATCAAAGTACTGCTGGATATCAAAGTGCTGCTCTTCAAAGTACTGCTGAAATATTAAAGTCAAAGTAATGCTAATGATCAAAGTACTGCTCGTTGATAAGTCAAAGTACTGCTCGTTGATAAAGACTGAATATATTATTAGAATTAGAATATTATGTAATCTAGAATATTCTATAGTTAGGGATTGTATACTTGTCGTTCAAGTTATGTAAACCGACTAGGGTTTTCCTTGTGCCTATAAAAGGATCCCTAGGTTGGCATTAGAGATAAGAGAGTTTTACGAATACGATTTAGAGA
>LBNU01005614.1:2679-21971 GCA_014162995.1 Artemisia annua | reverse complement strand
CTCATGACACGCAAACCTTAACATAGGGTGATATCATAAATGATATAAATAGCCTACATCATGAATGATGTAGGTGATAGTGCCCTCGTCGTCGCAGGAGTTTGCCAACTTCCTATTTTTATTCGAATAAAGTGCATTTGGTAACCATATCAGGCTAACTTCAAATGGGGCGTCAACTGCCAATAGATCTATTCACTAAATTCGCGTTCACTCGCAAGTGATTAATGGTTCATGATATGAGGGAGTTTTGGCAAGGGTGTTAACTTAGACAATATCAATCAAGATAGCATACAGAAAAATACTTGTGTTCAGGTTTGTAACATGTAATATGTTTCAATAAACAAATAGAGTGTATCATCAATTTAGTAAGTTTAAGATAAACGAGTAAAAGATGTAAGTAAAACGAGCATGTATCTCCCCAAAGAATTCAAAATAGATAAAAGAGGGGCTATGACTCACCTCGGATGAATGATAAGTATCAGAAATTGTGAAGTGGCACGCACAAAGAGATTAAAATCGTAGCCGCGACCTAATAATTTAAGTCGTTTGAGAAAATATGATATGTGCTATATGCATATGAGTTTTAAATGCAAAATGACTCTTATACACTTGTAATGAGGTTTTATGACTCAAAATATAATGAAACGCAAGTGTTGACGTTAAATAGTTGTTTTATTAAAAGTATACAAAAGTGATTTTTCGGCCGACTTTGAAGCGTTATAAATAGTTCATTACTTATCGGTTTAGCTTGACTCCAATACCTATGTGTAGTGTGGCGCGGGGCTGAAAGAATATTAAAAGTGCTTCTTATGATTCCGAATTTAAGTGCGTTAAAAATAAGCTCGAACATGAGTCGTTGAAGACTATATAAACTAGTGCAGAAAATAAATAAATTGTTTTTCGGTGACTTCCAACGCTCATAACTTCTTTGTTTTAAGTCCGTTTTTGCTCATTCAAGTCTCTAAATTTAGCTAATAATGTCAATTTTCAGATTACGATGGCAAACAATCTTTAAGACACGATTTTCAAGGTCATTTGGGGCGATTACGGGGCTGCTGTAAAGAAACTTTGGGACAGAAAATGTATAACTTTACGGATTTGTATCTCATTCATTATTGGCCTGTTTTGTGCGTTTCGAGTTGTTAAACTTATCTTTACATGTCTACTATCCAAAACTACAGGCCTTGGGTCGTTTTTATCAGGTCTTCGAGGTAAAAATGCCCAACTCGTCGAGTAGGGTTTTAAAAACGGTTTCGTCAACGTGAAAGGTCCGTAAAACATTCATTTTCTAATGAAATTACACGTTTCAAAAGCCTAAAATTATCTACTCCGAGTCTAGTATTCAAATATGAAAGCCTTATATTTTTCCCATGTTCCAATTGGTGCAGTTTATTCATTTTATATTCGGATGTCAAAGCTGTTAGAAAACCGAAAAATTACTTAACTTCTTTTGGCCGTATTTTACTCGTTATTTACCTTCACGTGTCCATCCAACTCCCTAGACCTAATTTAAGATGTTCCCCAACACTTTCTAGTTTACCATTTTAGCTCAAAAGGTCTCGAAGTGGGTCGTTTTTGCTGAATAGAGTCGGATCTCAGAATAGAAAAGTGTAACAGCAGGTCATTAACTCGTATCACGTATTAAAAATAGCAAATCATTTTATAAAACCCTGAAAATTTTTGTGAGACATCCTAACATATGTATATAGGTGTGCCTAAATCAGATTTGTGAGAAAAATTGCATAGCTATTTTATTTATGTCCAAGATGTGAGCCTAAATTTGGGACAACAAGTGTATATTTTGTTTCTAAGTTTTTAAGGCAAAATCTCAACACCACAAGTTTATATTAGCTAAAACTAAACATATGAATGATGAAATATGTATATGAAATGTATGAAAATAGGTAGAGTGAATGCTTACAAGAGGTGATGAAGTGAATGCAAAGTGGTGAACACAAGAGCCCAAGTATTCTAGCTAACACCCATGGATGACCCTTCTAATAACCCTTAACTAGAAAAACTCTTAATAAGCACTTCAATAGGCAAATGACCAAGATTTTTGGGCCATTATCTCCTGAGTTTCCTGCTCGAAATATGTGAGAGAAAGCAAGTGGACTTGGAGTGTTTGAGGTTGCAAGACTCATGTGTATGGTGTGATATATGTTCTATTTATAGGATTGTGCATGCGTATATGTTGCCAAAACCCTTCCTAACTTGTACACTTGATGCATGGCTCTTCTAGGCAAGGTTTTTGAATATATGGTGATGTGTGTTTTTGTGGTGTTCGAAGGTCACAAGCAAGAGAGAGGGAAGAAACTTTGTTGATTCGGTTTTGTGAATGAAATGTTGATGTGTTGACTTAGTTTAAATAGGAACTCAAAGGCATATGTAACCAAATCACTTCCTAGTAGTACTAAACATGCATCACTATAATGAGAAAAGCTTCAAATGACTTGGGACTATGGGGAGGGTGGCGTTGAGATAGGTGATGTCAAGGGGGGCTCACGCTTAACTTATTAGTTGAAAATTTGAACCATATGTCATCACTTTGGAGTTTAGTAGCACATGGGACAAATTAAGGGGTGGCCGGTTTTGAGCTAGTACATGGGACAAATTTTATGTATTTTACTCTTATAATTAGTAGTGGTGTGAGTCGTGGTCATTTACTTGGTCGTTTGGTGCTGAAACCGTGCATGTGTGACCTAAAATGCACTTTATGCGCATTTATCGCCAGACTTGCAAAATAAAATGTCAAGACATATAAAATAACTCTATTAGAGTCGTAATGTAGTGATTTAATGTAGACCATGTCCGGTCTAGTGTCGTTAAGCGTTAAAGGTAGTCACGGTACCTTGGTTTGGCGTTTTTGAGAAAGATGTGGAAAATACATTTTTGTGAATGTTTTTGTAATAATAAAATAAAAACAAAGTTATTGACTCTGAAAAAAAAATAATCATTTGACTTAAGTCATTACTAATGTAGTGTTGGTACGCGTGCGGTGTCGTTTGCATGAAATGTAAGTTACGTCACATAATTAGTTGACGAAATCATTCGTAGTTGTAAAAAAAAAATACAACGAAAATGGTTAATTAGACCTTCATAATAAATTACTTCATGTATAGCGATAATTAATGACTAGGTAAATTACAGGGTATTACACTCGTGCTTACCATTTGATATTTATATTCCCGTTACTAATAATTTAGCCGTATTTAATATTTAAACCCCGTGTACGCATAAATTTAACTTTTAAATAGAATGACATGAGTCCTTATTTAGAAAAATATTCTAATGGATGAAAGTCTAAAACTAAAAATATTAAAACTAATTCGCATATTTACCAAATTTTATAATTTTAATGGATGAAAGTCTAAAAACTAATACTAATACTCATGTAATTTTAAACAAAGTTAATATTATAAAGTATAAGGGTATAAAGTGTAAGGGGTTATTTGTGTTTTTTCTAAAGTTATTAAAATACATGGAGACTTGTAATTTACACTTAGCTCCATATAATTTATTTAAAATTCAACCACTAAAGTTTTATTAATTACTTCATCTTTTTTTAAGTTTTTGTTCTCATAAATTTGACACATATATTTTTATGCATTTTTTTTTCTTAACCAAATTTCTCCACCAAATTTATTAAGTTTGACCAAAATTAATTTAATTTTGACTTTCTATTGACCAATCATATTGCTCGATTTCGCCTACGTGGCAAAATCGAGCTCTCCTATTGGTCTGATTGTTTTTTCAATGAGAAGGGTTTTACAAAAACACTCCGAAATGATGTAATTCTTTTATTATATAAAAGATATGGTTTGAAACGATCATAACCATTAGGACTACTATCAATTTAGACATATGGTCCATATGGTTTGAAATGGAGATGGTTTAAGCTGATGTTGAGTGTTTTTATTTTTGGTCTTGAGGGTTTTTTTAAGGGTTAATAATTCCAAAATGCATTAAACTTACCACATTTTGTAATTATATGTATTTTTTTTTTATTATTTTTTTAATATACTAATAAACTTTCTAATTTCGACTATTCTGTATACCTGATGACTGACGACCGTTTATTATTTTCACCGTTAGTCCTTTATACTAAAAGTATTTGCACCGTTAGTATTCATTGAATTAAAATATTTGCATCATTAGTACTCATTGACTATTCTTACTTTTTTATCCGTTTTGGTCCATCTTTCTTATGTTGTCGTCTGTTTTTATCCGTTTTCGCCCGTTTTTACATGTTTTCGTCCGCTTTTACATGTTTTCGTACATTTTTTTTTCATGTTTTCATACGTTTTTATCTGCTTTCATACATTTTTATCCGTTTTTAAATGTTTTCGTCCGTTTTTCTCACGTTTTTATAGGTTTTCATCATTTTTTACATTTTTTCGTCAGTTTTTTTTTTCATGTTTTCATACGTTTTCACACGTTTTTATCCGTTTTTGTCCATTTTTAGACGTTTTCGTTTGTTTTTCTCATGTTTTCATACGTTTTTATTAGTTTTCGTCCGTTTTTATTCAGTTTCATCCATTTTTCTCATGTTTTTATCTGTTTCTTCTGTTTTTCTCACGTTATCATACGTTTTTATCCGTTTTCATACACTTTTATTCATTTTTGTCTATTATTCTATGTTTTCATCTGTTTTTCTTATATTTTATCCGTTTTCATTCATTTTTATACATATAATATGTATGAAAATGGATAAAAATGTATGAAAATATATAAAAACGTATGAAAACTGTAACAATTCATATTTTTAGGTTACGATTTACCCTCGTACTTGTACTATTCACTTCTACTATTCATTCCCGTATATATTTTTTTGTAATTAGGTAAGTATACTAAAAGAAAACTTGACATTTGATAAAATATTTCTGTATCGATTTTAGATCACAATTTTGACCCCTTTCTGGTCCGAATCATCAAAAGTGTAAACACACGAAAGTTGTCCAGAATGATGTTTTACATCTTGACACGCGAGATTTTAACCTGAAAATGCAAAACAAGGGCTGTTTACTACCAAAAATTAAGAGGTTTTCGACCAAATTCATAACTTATAAACTTATAAGCCCTTGTAAATTTTATAACTTGTGTAAATCATCAAACTTATTTGAAAGAACGGACGAAACCGAATTAAAATGTATGAAAACGTGAAAAAAAATTGACGAAAGCATGTAAAAATGGATGAAAATAGATAAAAACGTGAGAAAAACAGACGAAAAGGGATAAAAACGTGAGAAAAACAGACAAAAACTTTTAAAAATGGTTAAAAACGTATGACAACATGAAAAAAGGACAAAACGTGTAAAAGCGAACGAAAACGTGTAAAAACGGATGAAAACGGATAAAAACGGACGAAAATGTAAGAATAAAGGACGAAAACGGATAAAAACGTAGTAATAGTCAATGAGGACTAACGATGCAAATATTTTAATTCATTGAGGACGAACGGTGCAAATACTGTTAGTATAAAGGACTGACGGTGAAAATAGTCAACGGTCGTTAGTCATCAGGTACACAAAATAGTCGAAATTAGAAACTTAAGCACTTTATTATAAATAAATAAATAAATTAATTAATTAAAAATAATAATAATAATAATAATAATAATAATAATAATAATAATCACTATACAAAATTACAAAATGTGGTAAGTTTAATGCATTTTGATGGTTCATTTTTTTAAGGGTAAAAACCATAAAATAACAACGTACTTTCTCCAATTTACCGAGATGAAACACGTACTTTTTTATCAACATTTAAGCCAACGAAACTTTCAAATATTGTTCTGAGGTCAACAAAAATGCCGATTATATTAAAAATAATTTTTGAAATGACTAAATTACCTTTGTCTTCTCCTTATCCCCAAGAAATAAACAAACAACGCGTTTTCTCAATGAAGTCTCTCTCTCTCTCACTAACTGTTCATCCAATCTCTCTCCAAAAAGCACCACCGTGTCCTCTCCTCATCCCCAATTTCTAGGGTTAGGGTTTCAAACCATTAATTCAGATCTTCCAAAACCCGTTTACCCGTTTCATTTCATCTGGGTCATCTTCATCATCACTGTTTCCTACCAAGATTCCGATAAATCAGCTTTGTTAGAGTTCAAGTCATCAGTTAAGGATCCTGCCGGAGTTTTGTCGGGTTGGGATGTGAGTAAAAATTCGATTAGTGGGAATTTGATTAGTGGGATGTGAGTAAAAATTCGCATCATTGCCTTTTAATGATTTGAGTGGTGAGATATCAGATGGTTTATCGGAGGTTAAGAGTTTGCAGGTGTTGAATTTGGCTGGGAACCGTGTGAATGGGTCTATACCGGGGTTTCTTGATGCATTAGGGGATTTAAGAGTTATTTGTCGTTCAATTTGTTGTCGGGTGATATTCCGGATGAGATTGGGTATAATTGTGGGAGTCTCGAGCATTTGGAGCTCTCGGGTAATCTTTTGGTTGGTGGGATTCCGAGTAGTTTAGGGAATTGTACGAAGTTACAGTCGCTTTTGCTGTATTCGAATTTGCTTCAAGAAGAAATCCCGTTTGAGCTTGGTAGACTTAAAACATTGCAAGTCTTAGTGGTAGATTTAAACATTGTAATAATGTTTAAGAAGACAAGGGTAATATAGTCATTTCAAATATTATTTTTAATATAATCGGTTTTTTTGTTGACCTCGGAACAATATTTGAAAGTTTCGTTGGCTTAAATGTTAATAAAAAAGTACGTGTTTTATCTCGGTAAATTGGAGAAAGTACTTTGTTATTTTATGGTTTTTCCTTTTTTTAATGATGATTCGTGAAACAGTCAGCCTAGATGGTTTAATTTGGTTTACTTTCGTAATACTATTTAAGGTTGGTCCAAAATTTTCAAATGAGTTAATTTTGGACAACTAAGTTTGGAGTGATAACTCATAACCACATTTATTTTCTAGCTAGTTTATAATTGTGTGTGTATAAAGTAGGGCTCAAAGATTACCAATAGAATTTAAAAATATGATGAAGTATTTTACTAGCAAGAAGATATAATTCATTGAAACATACATAAAGTATGCGGCCTATTGAAGGGCAGATGTTTGAATTTGGTCTATGCGATTTAACTTTCTCATGTTGATCGTTAAACTCTTGGTTGGGCCGAGAGATTGAAAGCAGGCAAAGCCCATGAGTCCACGACCTTTCCAGATATTGTTTGACGAGTTTGACATGCTTGTATGTTACGATAATACACGGAAACCGAACCAAATAAAAAAAACGATTCGAATTTATAACCGAACTGAATTTAGCGAGAAAAGGAATTGCTTTTCAACCTTATTTTCAAGCTTATAAAAGGAATTGCTTCTATTAACTTTAAAGAGTGTCTCTCATGTCCGAAATTTGTCAAAATAAACCGAATCGAATTAAATATTCGGTTTTCGGTTTGAATATCGTTTTGGCAATCTAAACCAAAAACCGAATTCATATAAGTATATAATTTTTTTTATATATTTATATACATAAAATGACCATTAAAACTCTTTCATAATATAAATATAATATTTTTTAAGCTTAAAAATTTCTTTTGTTGCTAGAAATCTATTTAAATAAATAAATAAAATTAAATATTTCAGGTTATTCAGGTTATTCGGTTCGGTGTTCAATTATTCGGTTCGGTTTAATCAAAATTGAATTCGGTTCGGTTTGGTTTTCAGTTTTCCTAGAAAAATATTTGACCGAACTAGCCGAACCAAATAAACCGAACAACCCGATAATCAAACCGATAAACACCTGTAGTTGAAGCTAACAAAGTCGCAATGTACCATAGCATATTGACATATACAAACAGGTGAGAAGTCTCACGTAGGTGAAGTTAGCAGCATGAGTAGTGTTCACGAACAATTAGAAAGGCGATCATAGTTGATGCCGAATTTATGGGCACCTTTGCAAATTGCTATCTGGTGTTCTCTTAAGTCCTAAAAAAGAATTGATCAGATAAAGTTTCTTATAAAGGTTCTTATTTTCTATAAGGGGAAACTGGTTGCCACCATCAACAAGTTTCACGGCTAACTTGGACAGGTAAAACCACAATTAAAGGGAGTTGGGTAGCAGATTTGAACTCGTAACCTCGGCTTTATGTTGTATGTCTCCCAACCGTTGTGCTATCTCAGCTATAATTTGTATTATATTTGATCTTTGATCGACTTAGTTTACAAGATGCACATTTACATTTGTATATACTGGAACTAGCTAAACAAATATTTCGTATGAAAGATTGATATGACTTCATAGAATCGCTTGATAGAATGAGATGGTACACAGCTGATTTACTTATTTGGAGATGACAGATAACTTGACGATTGTCACTTAATTTATGGCCCACGATTAATTTGACAATCGCTTGCTAAAGATGAAAAATAATGGAGTAAACTGTTAACATACACATGTTCAAATAAGTGTGTGTATGTGACCTTGACACTGTGATATTGCTATAAAGGTATTCCCAGTTAAGTAATAATGTTCGAATGTGTTCCAAATTCAAACCAGCAGGTTTGCTGAGCTAATGTATAGTAATGATATAAAACTTTACTTCAATTCAAATTCAGTTTTGTTAAGATATGCATAAAGGTCATTAGGTTTTTTCTTAAACATCTCTTCTGTGGAATTTATAGGGAAACATGACATGTGAGCCTGTCAACGTGTGAAGGGTCAAGTCTATTTTCAAATTATATTTATACCTTCTAGTTTAAGATTTGTTGGCACAATTGCGAACCAATATACCAGATTACCAGACATATGAAGCCACATTATAATACTAGTTGTATAATTATTTTCGCTAAATTCAAGCCTAAATGAGCAGACTCAAACAAGCTGCAGGAACCACAACTAAACTCATGTCAGTTGGTATAGCCCCTACTGTAACATTTTAGGAAAATCGCAACAATGATCACAATATTTTTATCTAAAACCTTACAAGTAGAGGTAACAATCTCGACTCAAAAACTTACTAATTAAGGCAAATCAAGTTCAATCTATTTGAAATAGGTGAAGCCTAAAAAAATTGTGATAGGAGGAACATGCCAAATGGATAGAAAATCATTAAAATCTGCTTCATATAGCCTCCTTTATCGTTTCTAAGCAAAGATCCACAGTGTTAACATTATTTTTCACATGAATAAAAAACTATATGCTGGTCAACCCAACCTAAACTAACGCGTTTTGACCCTTTCTAAAAATATCTTGTTTAGTTAGACAACCATTTATCTTGTAATCTCTATTCACAGGCAAAAGTTGGGAATGTGCTCAATCTACTTGCTCTACATACCCAGAAGTGCATATACTGAAATCCTATTCCACATTGACAAAAAAGAAGTTTAAACACCTTATAAACTTTTGGTAACCTACTAATAAGTAATAACTGCCAATATGTTTGATTTATATTAGTATATAGGAATTTCAACTAGTCTATCGTTTTGGCCATTGGGTTGCAAGAAGGGCACAATCATGGTTTTGTGGATCAGCAACAGAGCACGAGCAGAGTACCAATTTAAACTGATCAAACAGCAAACAACTAGAAAACACTATCAGCATAAACACAATTTCTCAAGTATAGAAGCACAAGGGCTCCAGAAATCATTATGCATTCAAATGAAAACCTCAAACCATTGATTAAACTGTAAATTCCAGTAAAAAAATGAAACAAACATTAGTAAATCAACATACTATCACCTGTATCTCTTTTGTTCGAGTCTTACACTTGCAATTCTGGTTCTGGTTCGGGTTTGGATCTTACATGTTCAAACCCCAAATGCGGATGGTGCGATCATCACTAGCCGATGCCAACATATGTGGATTCACAGGGTTCCAACTAATACAATTCACAGCTGCAGAATGACCTCTTAACGTCTCTATCAATTCACCCGACACCCTATGCCATATATACACCAGTGAATCTTCACTCCCACTAGCAACAAACGCCTGCTCAACCCCACCAAAACAAGCCCTAACCACAAATCTTGAGCATTTATGACCTTTATACTTCGCCACAAGCCTTATATCTCCATCAATGCTCCAGAGATGTATTTCTTGATTCATCAAACTAACCAACAAAAACTTATTATCCCCTGATAGCGAAAACGACACTATGTTATGATCCTCCTCGATTAATCTTTCGTCTCCTGAATCTTTTTCGAGTATAAGTACCATAGTTTCACCAGAAATTGAAATTATAAACTTCTCATCACTTGTTACTTGCAAGTCAGAGATCCTTGACGTTTTCTGCCCTTTCCAAGATTCCAACTCGTTACCGTCCAAATCCCACATCACGATACTTTTATCATTAAAACCTGTAAACACCCTTTTCCCATCTGGAGACCAATTACACGAAATCATACCAAAATCACTTTTTTCATAAACAAAAACACATTCACCAGAAGAAACGTCCCAACGCCTCACATTTTCCTCTACACCACACGTGAGAATCTGATCATCATTAGGACTCCAAGAAACACATGAAACCGATGCATTATGTCCAAACAATCTATGCTTAAAAACGAGTCTACCATCAAGACCAACTTCCCATACAATCACTGATTTATCTTTAGAACACGAAGCCAAGAACTTTCCACTATGCGAAAACTCAACAAACCACACTTCATCTTGATGTTCTTGCAACACTTGTAACGTTTGTAACGGAATTTGACCTTTTCCACAGTTATGATCACTAAACAACGTATCACCAGTTAACGAATTATGAAACGAACACGCATCACGTTGCATATCAATCGCTTGTTCCACCAAATGCAACAATCTCCCTTGTGGGATCATCACATTTGGAGGTAACAACTTCTCTAAATCCAAAATTACATCCCTTTTACTCTTCGCTCTACTCCTAACTCCCTCACCACACAACAAAAACGACGAAAGCTCACGAACCCTACTCTCATTAACCGAAAGAATCGATATCTCATTCCTTAACACACTCAAAGCCTCAAAAACCTTACTCCCATCCAAAAACTCCAAAAACTTCTGTTCTAAAATAACGAAAGACGCCATTTTAACAACACATTCGTCCAAATTCGATATTTTTCGCAACAAATTCAAACTTTGATCCCAATTTCCAACAAGAATCATATCTATAAACTCACTAACAACATTAGAACAAAGGCTAACACCAGATTCTTTCTCAAGACTCAGTTTACTATCCTTATACCCTAAAGAACTTAAAGATTCAATCAACAATCTAACAAACTCAGTTTTCTTGATACCCTTTGAACCAATTGTTTCATTATCATTATGTTCCATTGTGCAATCAAGAACAGATAAAGATGATGGTTTTATTTTTCTTTTTTTTAAAGGTGGGTCAGTTATATGATCATCACATTCCATAAACAAGTAAGAAATGATCAAAATGAATAAAAGGAATGATACCCAATTGAGATTGATTGATCTTGATGGTGGTGGTTAATGGTGTTTGGTTTTTAGAAGAGAAAAAAACAAAGGGAAAGTAACACTTAAGAAGAAGAGTATACACGTGGGGTTTGAATGAAACACACAACACACTAATACAAGACATACAAGTAGTATGGCAAAAGCACCCAACGGGTTGGGTTGGGTTCGGGGCCGGGTTGGCGGGTTTGAAATCGGGTTTGAGTATTGATAAAAAGTTTTAGCTGGGCACAGGTTGTGGTAACATCCGTTTGATTATCTATATCCGTACTATATTCATTTACCCGAGTCTATACTCGTTTTATTGCTATTATATTTAATTACAGTATACTTATTATATAAATATTTTTTCCAGTATACTTTTTATATAAATATCTCTATTATCTAACTAAGTTTTTTTTNTTATTTAAAAGCGTTAAATTATTTGATACGATATTAGCTTTCTTTAACTTTTAAAAAATTTGAATATATTAGAATGTTTTGCTTTATTTTGTCACCTGGTTTTTATGTGACTTAATCTTGACACCCGCCTTTTTGTCCATAGAATATTCATTTGAGGATAAACGATACTCGTAAAGAAACTTGAAAAAACGATAAATAATATTAACTGGGTATCCAGCAAGTAATAAGGCGGGTACGGATGTAAATACCATAAACGGGTGCCGGTATGGATGCACTAAAATCCGCCCCAAACCCTACCAGTTTCTGTCCCTAAAAGTACAACCAAAGCAACCAGTTTTAACAACTACTCGTAGTATTTAATAAAATATAATAGCCTGGTTAGTCTTTGTTGAGGTTTGAGGTTGTACCTTTTGTTTATTTTTTGGGTTTCAATAAAATTTCCTTTTTTCCAAAGAAAATGAATTTGACCTATATTTAGTACCGTATTTTAGGGGTGTTCATGGTTCGGGTAATACCAGAATAAACCGAAAACCGAAATCGAACAGAACCAAAAATAATCGAACCGAACTTATAACCGAACCGAATTTGCCGAAAACATCTAAACCGAAATCGAACCGAACTTATAACCGAACCGAATTTGCCAAAAATAATCTAAACCGAAAACCGAAATCAAATATATATATATATATATATATATATATATATATATATATATATATATATATATATATATATATATATATATATATATATATATATATATATATATATATTTATATGTAAAAAAAGATATTAAAACTCTTTAATACTATAAATATAACATCTTTAAGCTTGAAATATTTTTTTTCTTCTAAAAATGTTTGTTTTTTCTAAAAATCTATATAAATATATGAATGGATGATTAAAATTACGTAATTCGGGTTATTCGGTTTGTTTTTCAGTTATGAGGGTTCGGTTTTCAGTTATTAGGTTCGGTTTAATCAATTTGAATTCGGCTCGGTTCGGTTCTCGGTTAAACCATTTTTAACCAAACTAACCGAACCGAATAAACCGAACAACCCGATAACCGAACCGGCTGCGTATTTGTAATTTTGCGAATCAGATATGAAGTACTTATGGGCCGTTGAACAACCAAAACGAAATACACATCTGGCCCATTAGTAGCGTAATAGTCTTTTTCAACAATTGCTTGTACAGGGTTCCATTCCAACTTCCAAGTTCCAACCATGAATTATGTTAAAGCCCACTTAAGAAACTTGTATTCAATCTAGTTACCACAGGAGCCCACTGAACTCCCTTAGACAATATTACCTTGCGTCTTTTCACACACATAAAATTTTCTCTCACTACATATCTCCATCACCATCAACCTAACCTTTACCAAACAGTTCTTAACTTTCTCCGGTCTGGACCTCCTTCTCCCATCCTTCCTTGTACTTTTCTCCTTCCTACAATAAAAGCCTTCCCACAGATCTGTCATCTCCCATCTTCGCCGCTGCCGCTGTAGTCGCTGCCGCCACCTCTGTCTTCTGCTCAGATCCGTTACCGTACCATCCGGTCTCTTCTGCTCAGATCTGTTGTGGTTCGTCATCGATGGCTTGCTGCTGCCTTGGGTTTTGACTTTAGATCTGTTTGGTTTAGGTCTGACTCCTTTAAGGATGCTCAGTTTTATCTTCTTTGTATGTTTTATGTACTTTGTGTACTTTCGTCAAGCTACATCTTCATATGGTTGTGTCTACCAAAAGCTTACTTTGGTGATTCCCCCCACCCTTGTACGGTGTTGCTGTAGTTTGTCACAACTATTATGGTGTATGTCTTGTTTTGGCTTAACTTGTTACCTTGTGTATTTTGTTTGGCAAGTCGGTTTCGATTTTGCCCATTATATTCGATGTAACTTGTTGTGTTCAAATTACCTCCATTTGTGAGGAGTGAAATGAAGTCTCTGTTCAAAAAAAAAAAAAAAAAAAAATCTATAAATTACTTAAAACAAACTATAAATGAACCGTTAGGTCGATCAGTTGATTAACGTTTATGTTGATTTTATTCAAGCTAGTCCAGCAATCAAGTTATCTTACTATCTTATAATAGAGGAAAACATACTTAATATAGAAACTCTTAAAATTAAGCAATCCAAGTTATAAAGCTAAAAGTACAAGTAACTAAAACACATTTTCTAACTTTTACAAGTTCTTAAGCTCAAAGTACAATAAATTAAAATAGAAATACTGACATTAAATACAATAACTAAATCAGTATGTACATTAAATACAATTAATTAACTGGTCAATAAATATAATTAATGCAGTGATTAAAACACCTCTTACATAACAAATACAAATTTTCAAGCATATTGTACAACCAACTTAAACACAATTCCTGCATTAAATGTCACTAATACAAATAATGAAATAATAAAGCACATTATACAAACTAGCAGGGTACCCGCGTGTTGCGGCGGCGGGTACCCTGTGACTATATTTTCTGGCAATGTGATGTTATGCGACCATATTTTTTCTAACAATTAATTTACAAATAACAATAATTTACAAACGTGTGCATTATTCCTTTATCGAGCCGGCATAACATAGAAAGTACGAAACGAATCGAATTTGTCAAATAAATTGACTTCGAGAAAGTTATGCGTATTTATATTCGTTTTTAATGGAAAAATTATTTCGAGAACAATGGCACAAGTTTCATAATTTTTCGGGTCCGTTTGGTACGTCAAATGGGTCACGCGGCAAATATTTTAAAAGTTTTACTAACTTGTCACAATACCCCCTCTGCCCCTAAATGTTTTTTTCTACCTTGTAATTTGCTTTGGCGAAGTTTGGTCCCTCCCTACCTAATAAAACCCCAACGACACTCTCTCTCCTCATTTCTTATCTTAAAAACACACACACAAACACTTCTCCTTTCTCTCTTTATCACCTCACCAGAGCCACCATCTATTCCGGCAACCACCGCCGGCCGCCACCTCCGCCGTACCTGGAAAATTTTTCGACGAATCCCTAAACCTTCCCAATCGATAGATCGGGATACCCTCGTCTGTTCTTGTCACTTTTATATATGGTAACCTCCATTTTGTCGCTTTTTGTCCGTACTTTTTGTCACTTTTATGATGGTAAACTCCATTTTTGTCACTTTTATATATGGTTTTAAATTCCCAGTATATGGGTCGGATTATATATAAAAGTGACAATCGATATACTGGGACAAAAACATTTTTGTCACTTTTATATAGATCAGGAATTATACTTTTTGTCCGTAGTTTTTATCACTTTTATGATGCTAAACTCCATTTTTGTCACTTTTATATATGGTTTTAAATTCTCAGGTTTTTAGTCTAAATAACCATTTGGCTGATTTTCAGGTTTTATGGATGGAAAAGTTTGAATTATATGGGTAGGATTTAAATATGGATGGGTTTTAATGGGGGGTTGTACATTGTGTTTAAATGATTGTAATATTGGGTGCAGAGGTGTTTTTAATGCTATTAATGTAGAATTCTAAGGATTTTGGCCTGAATTTCGATTCATGCTTGTTTTTGTTGTACACACAATGTTTTGCTTGTTATAATTATGAAAATTCCTTGCTTTAAAGTGTTGTAAACCTTGCATCCTTTTTTATACATCTTAATTTTTTGGAGAGAGAGTCCTTCCTCCATTATAAGTAGTATAGATATTCAAGCCCGAAGGGGCAACGGGTCAAATGGGCTCGAGCCCGAACGGACACGAGCCTTAACGGGCACGAGCTAAACAAAATTCTTGATATCCGTAAATTTATTGTCAAAAAGAATATAATAAACTAAAATAAATGATTCACCGAAAAATTTTATTTCAGGATACCCGCCGCCGCAACGCGCGGGTACCCTACTAGTTCCAATTTATAAAGTTTGAGATTATGCAAAGATGATGAGTTGAACCCGAGTTCATCTCGAATCATTTGCGTCAATACGGGAGGCTTCGATTTAGATTTTATAAAAAGTAGTACAACTCTAGTTAGTAACATGCTAAATGCGGATTTATCAACACAAATCGACTTCCATAGAAAGGGCATGGTCCTTTGTTACACCTTATGTTTAACCAAGAATTACAAGAAATTAAGTATACGTTTGTTTCCAAACCACTTTACACGCTAATTATTGTCACTGACTAAAGTGTTATAGTTACTCTTTTTCATTTTAATGAAAATAAATATAAATCAAACCAATTGTATTATTTATGTCAAAATTATCTTGGAGATACACGAATTACATTTTAAAAAGATGGAGACTCGTACTACATTTAATCATTTATAGTTAATATATATGATGACATACCCTCCGAATAGCTCGAAGGCCTCCCATTCAAGCTTACTCGGATACTACACTCCGAAAGACTTGGGCTAATCTCCAAAAGTCTCTACTGGCGTAAAATCATTCCTACACAATGATTACCAATATGGGAATCCGCTAGTCGAAGCCCTAACACCCTCTGAGGTGTTCCCTTCGAAGACAATAGAGCAGAGGTTGTCCTGGACCAAGTCAAACCCATGTTCTCCACTCTATCAATGATTTGCTACCAAGATAGGGATCGTGGTACTCTATCCCAACAATCACCCAAAAACATGGGACGCCCCCATGATCTCATGTTTCAGTGCATAAGCCTGCTCATGCCTATTTTCATAATTTATAAATAACTTGGCAGGTTACAGAGGTTTGACCACGTGCTCAACACCTACTTTATACACTTAAATAGTTATTGCAATCATAAACGCATACTTACTCTCACGCCGGAGGTGATTCGTAGGTTCCAACCCTTGCGCATCACTTAACGTAGTGTCTTCATTTGTGTTGTCACACGTTACTCGAAACTTGTCAAGCCATCACACAAACCTTAATACTTCGATCACCATCGCAATGCTTGTTAGTACTCTTTATTGTACAATCAGTGGCGTCATCAATGGGGCCGCTACATTTAGCGCTGTTTAATCCGAGTTTCCTAAGTATCTATAATCTTTTCCATAAGCAACTAGCTAGCAACTTCGAGCGGTCTTAATCTCTGAGCAGTACCAACTATCACTAGCAGTAGTAACTGTTGTACTAGCAGCAGTAAATATTTGGCACATTTTCTTTGAAGTTCATGAGCAGCACCAAATCCATCTAAGCAGTATTAACACAAACATGAGCAGCAGTAATTCAAACAACATCATGAAGAGTGAATGACTTTTAATCAAAAAAAAATGAACATAATAATAAAATTTGAGTTAACCCCCTTTAAAAACAAGTTTTTCTCCCATTGTCTAATCTCATCATCTGGATATAAGAGCCTTGAAAAATGTTAGCTGCTGCATAATCAACAATAACCACATCAGGATGGGAGCAGAACTAGAAATGTCAAACTTCACAACATAACACAGAACTAGATGAGCATACAGAAAGTTCTTGATTAGGATGTAGAAAACCTTCTCTCTAAAAGACAATGTGGTTATATATATTGTTGACGGGTGCATCTATTTCTTGACATTTGACTTGTCTTCTGTCAGGTGCATCTAGCTTGAGTCGCTTGATTCGCCACTGATTCAACTATCTGCTTCGGTGGTTTTGAGTCGCTTGATGCGCCACTGGTTCAACTATCTGCTGTTTTGGTGGTTTTGAGTCGCTTGATTCGCCACTCATTCAACTATCTGCTGGTTTCGTGGTTTTGAGTCGCTTGATTCGCCACTGACTCAACTATCTGCACAAGTGGTTTTGAGTCGCTTGATGCGCAACTGGTTCAACTATCTGCACAAACATGATAGGAATAAAACGCATATCAGATCTTGTAACTTTGTCCTAACCACACAATTAAAAATAAGGTATAGATTAAACTCTAGGAATGGTTTACAAAGGTACACGTAACTTTGTCCCAACCACCCAATTAAAAATGGAAAAAATAAGCTGAAAAAATCAAATAGACCAACGTGACCAAGGTAGCATTTGCTTTTGGCCAGTTTGGTTATTGTCAATCTAGTTTTTAAATCAGTCCCCGCATAATGGGTGCTTAAAAACATGTAGCTAAAAGATGAATTCAAGGAAAAAAAACTATTTCAGATGTGAATGCACTTTTCAAAATAATAAAAGATACTTACCATATAAAAATCTTGTCATTAGAAGATAGCAAACCGTTATATGAACCTTGAGATTGTTTCAAAGCTTCATTGACAGCCTCATCAACCCGTTTTAAATATCTGCACACATCATATTAATTACATATAGCTTTAGTGAAATCAAAATCAAGGAGCTTGAACCATGTTGCTCAATAACCATAAGCAAAGTACCTATCAAGAACAGGGCGAGCTGACTGAGGTTGGAGTGTTTTAAATATCTGCACACATCACATTAATTAAATATAGCTTTAGTGAAATCAAAATCAAGGAGCTTGAACCATGTTGCTCAATAACCATGTAAAAGCAAAGTACCTATCAAGAACAGGGCGAGCTGACTGAGGTTGGAGTGTTCCTCGCCAGTAATTGAGACCCCACATCCAGGAATCGAAACATTGATCGAAACATTTATGCTACCGAGCCGGACTGGACCGCCAAACATGTCATTGGATCGGGCCTTAGCGGTGGTCTTGGTGCGAGTGTGGTGGTGGTGCGAGCGGTGGCGTTGGTGAGGAGAGTGTTGAGGAGATAGAAAGAAGACCAGATCTATTTTTTTTTGGATATATATTTGGGATGGAGTATTGAAAAACATGGGCGGGTCATGAAATTTTTGGGTGGAGGGGAGTTTAAATTTGGGGAAAATTTTAGGCGGTTAGGGAAATTTTATAGGTAGGTCTTAGATAGAAATGTCTTCTAGAAGTCATTTGTAATGTTTTAGATAGAAGATTACTATATCTAGTTTTTTTCTTTTACTTTAAATTAAAATATACACATTATACACTATAATAAACTTCATTAATATTAAAAACAAACATTACATATAAAAAAAACACACAATACAATAAAAAAAATACAAACTAATTAAGATACTTAAACATAAACTACGATTAGACTAAACTACAAATCAATAAAACGAATCATCCGACACGTAGCCCTCGTGACTCGAATATGAGGCACTCGAATCGTCCTCACTCGTTGGCACAAAGTCTTTTCCCATTGCCCATCGCCATATTGCTCGACGGTTTCGCCGATCCTGTTTAGCTTTTGCTCGTTCCTCACGAGCTCTTGCCTCCCTTTCTTCATCTGCTTGAACACGTAACAATTCTTGCATATCTTGCTGAAACAATTCTTCATCATTCAACCCTCTCCAAATGGGTTGGTTTTCCACCGGTAAATTGTTCACCGGTAGATCGGGTTGTTGTTGGACAACCGGTTCATTATCCGGTGTGAATACCGGAAATATGTGTTCCAGTGAAGTGTTCACCGGTGCATTCGGAATCATACTGGAGCTAATTGGGAATTGCTGGCCAAAGTCATGGTGACTTGGGAATTGATGGGAAAAGTC
>LBNU01005612.1:50170-61233 GCA_014162995.1 Artemisia annua | reverse complement strand
TCTTCAAGTTGGGATATGTCACCAGTCATATGTCCAGAGCATCCACTATCCACAATTCCTTTGTCTTTTAGCTTATCTTGTAGATTTCCCTCCACATAAAATAGAGAAATTAGTTTCTCTTTTTGACCCAAGCCATTACTGACTTGGATCTGCCTTGTGCATCAACATAGTTATATTTAGTAAGATCCATTGATGCACTGTTGTCGTTGGAAACTTGAGCTAAAGCATTTGATTTTGGTTTCCAACTCCAAAAAGCTGAGGCCTTTACAGCATAAAAATGATTTCCAACAACTGTATTTGGTAACATTTTAGACACAGCAGTAGAGTAAATTGCCTGAGCAGCAGAGTTTACTCTTGAAGTAGCAGTAGACCCAGTTGTTTTATTTTGAAAAGGCCCTTTTGGTTGAGCAGTAACAATTGATCTAGTAGCACCAGATCTCAATAGTACTGCTCTTGGAACCACATTTCTTTTGGGAGGAGAGTGATCTCTTTTTGAAAAGTTTTGATGATTCACTCTTGTATATTGGTTCCAAACTGGTTTTTGATAGTTAGCACAATTGGCTTTAAGATGCTCAAAACTACCACAGTTATAACATGCCTTCTTTTTAAGATGAAAATCATTTCCTAATCTGTTTGAGACTAGGCCATTGAAGTTTCTTTGGTTTCCCCTAGGCTTGTTATTGAACCTTTTCATATGTTCTCTAGGTATCTCATGGTACTCAACAACCTTTTTAGACAAAGCATGACCTAACACAGGTTTTAGAAACTTATCCTGATTAATTTTAGGCTTGACAACTTGAGGAATCTCTTCCTTTTTAGCACACTGTGTTAGCCTAGCATCACTCTTTGACACATCAGAACTTTGTGTTGACCTAGTGGTTGACTCATCTAATTCATCCTCACTATCTGACACCCAATCTTCAATGATTGGTGCATCAGAATTCATTTTTTCAACCTCTGGTTTAACACTAAGTGACTTACTAAATTCTCCTGCAGATTTTATAAGCCCTTCAACATCTACAAATGACAGTTCTTTCCCTGGTGGTGCAAGTGCACTTTTCATGGGAGGTGGAACCTCATTGTATCCTATGCCACTATTCTTTCTCATCAGTTGACATTCAATTATGTTTTTATCATGTTCATCAAGTAAAGAAGTAGCATACTTTTGTTTATTGACTCTAATAATGTGCTTATCTTTTTCCTCAATTGCTAAATCTCTAGCTTTTTCAGCCTCAACTAACTTTCTTTTAAGCATTTCTATTTCAGCATTTTTAATTTCAATTTCTCCATCCTGTATGTTCAACCTATCAACATACTCAATCTCACATTCTTTCATATAGTCAAGTTTCCTTTCAACATTATCAATGCCTACTTTATATCCTATGTTATCAAGTCTCAGAAACTCAACTTCTTTTATCAAACTCTCATTCCTAGCCTTAAGTTCTTCTATAGTGTCAGCACATGATTTAAAAGAACAAGAAGATTCATTAGATTCATGTGATACCTCAGAATCTGAGCCAGATGATGAAGAAGCATAAGCCATTAGAGCAAAGTTATGCCCTGTAGTTGTCACTGCAAGCAGACCATGGTTTGGTTCTTCTTGTGCCAAGTCACTCCAGTCATAATCTCCCAAACCATCACAAGACACCAAAGCAGTAGATGGCTTTGACTCTTCTGCAGCCTTCTTGGTTGTGTCAACATTCTTCTTGGGAGCTCTGCATTCTCTGGCAAAATGTCCTTTCCTATTGCAGTTGAAGCACTCCATCTTTGACTTGTCAAAACCCATGTTTCCCTGTGGATTATACTTAAGTTGCCTTCCAGTTCTTTTCAAGAACTTTCTTGCCCTTAAAGTCAGCATAGCCATTTGCCACTTCATATCAATTTCTTCCAGATCATCAGAATCAATGTGATCAGCATCTTGGTTTAGAACTTGAGTAGCTGTGGTGAGATCAGCCAAGAATGCACAAAGAGCAGCATCACTTGCAGTGTCCAAGTTATTAGAACTAGCAGCAGAGATACTAGTGCTAACAGTAGAGACTCCATAAGCAGCAGAGTGACCCTCTGATGAAGTATTGCCTTTGGTAGAAACAAAAGCAATATTTTGAGCTGCTGATGATGAAGTAGACGAATTTGATGCACCCTTCAACTCAGTTTCATAAGCCTTCAAGTTGTTGTATAGATCATCCAAGCTCATTGTATCAAAATCAGCTTTGTTTCTCCACACAACAGTTTGCATGCTCCATTCAGGTGACAGGCTTCTAATAAATTTGAGATTTGTATCTTCTTGAGGGACAATGTATCCAAGAAGCTTTAAATGACTTACAAGCTTTTGGAGTCTGTTGTAAGTACCATCAAGATTTTCTCCACTGATAGCAGTGAAGTTCTCAAATTGATGCTTCAAAGCATTTTTCCTAGCCTTCTTAGTGGCATCATTGCCACCAAATCTTGTTTCAATAGCTTCCATAAGCTCCTTAGCAGTATCAATGGGTTCAAAGTCAACCTGAAATTCATTGGGTAATCCCATCAGGAGAATACTATGAGCTTTTATCTCCAGTTTCATGAGATCATCAGCTTCCTTTCCCTTGATTCCAACTTCCTTGCCATCAACAGTCACTGAAGTTTTAGTACCCTTGACAATAGCATCCCACATCTTGTAGTCAATCATCCGGATGTATTGCCTCATCCTCATCTTCCATATCTCATACTCACCTTGCTTCAGCATAGGAACCTTGGAGGCAGTAACCATATGAGTTTCATCACCCATTGCTTCAGATGTGTTAACAGACAGAACTTGAGAGAATGTTTGAGTTCTTCTTGATCACAGCTTCTAGATCACAAGCTCTGATACCACTTGTTGATCCCAGTTGAGCAATTGATCTAGTATTATTATCTTAGATAAACCAAGACAACAATGTATAGAAGCTGACTTGTTACAAACTTAATCAATATGCGGAATTTATTGATTAACTTAAGAGGAACACAAACACAATAATATCACCAACTAAACACTTCAATATATTGAATACGAGCACTCTGAATAGTGCTAGGGTTTTGCAACCTTGAAGTGAATACAATGCTAGAATAATGCGTATTCTAGTCTAACCCTAGGATCTCCTTTTATACACCAAGGAACCCTACAGGCTTACAAACGACTTCCTACCCAAGACTAAGATATTCTAACATTATAGAATATTACACAAAATCTATTCTATAAATACAAACACACGTATATACACTTATCACATAAGCAGCAGAGTCTTAGCAGTATTCTTCCAGCAATAGAGTCTCAGCAGTAGTCTTGACTAGCAGTAGAGATTTTACACTAGCAGCAGACTTGACTAACTAGTAGCAGTGTAGCACCCAGAAGTAGAGTTACTTCAAAACCCAACACTAGACGAATTGAGAGTGCAAAAAAACCCTAAGGAGTCGAATTCAGACGAACAAGCAACACAAGACACGCCCAAAACGAAGATACTAGAGCTGTAAGAAGGTCCTACATGTATTCAATTCATTAAGTAATTTTGTTTTATTGTAATAGTAAGCTTTAATTCATCAGGATTGATGGCCGGTAGTATGTGAGTGCGCAAAATCATATGCCCGCCTTAAAATTGCTTTCCCATCAATTAACGTTTATATGTTTGATGTCTTTGGTGAATTTATATTAGTGCTTTGATAACCTCCGTGTCTAGCTGAGCACTGCATGGGCTGCCATACCCCTTCCTCGCCTATTTAATCTGACGTCTTTGGATAAGTAGGATAGTCATAAGTAATCATTAAGGGTTTACTCGCCGGTATAATGAAACCAACGAGAAAGGTTTAATTAAATACACTTCATATAAAACTAGCAATAAAACAAGTGACAAGCTACTTAATTATCAGGACAGGTCTTCTTATTATCTCTGTTATCTATCTGTGTACGTGTATGCTATTCGCTGATTTGTACTCATTAGTTTAATTTACTGTTTAATAAATAACCCAACTGTGCCAGTCTCTCAGGCTGAACCCCCCTTGCGTTAGATTAGGCTGTAAAACTAACTTAGTATATTAAAATACTGATTAGGATAACTAGATAATACGTTCCACTTTTAGTGATCGACACTCTACTTACCATTATATACAAACTGACCAGGTACACTGCTCGTTAAGTGTGTGTGTTATTGATAAGTCGGCTAAATATAAGTTTAAAACTTGAGAAGGCATTAATACTGCTAAACCGCAACGACACACGACGAGCATCAACCTGCAAGTGTGATTGTGAAAATGGCAAGACTAATGGAGAAAGGGAACAAAGGAAAAGATTGATTCAGTTCTTGATGGGTTTAGATGATAGCTATACCAACATAAGGGGACAAATTCTGTTAATGCAACCTTTACCAATGGTTTCTAAGGCCTACTGTATGTTGAGGCAAGAGGAGAAGCAATGAGATGCTCCAAAATCAAACCCTATCACTCTCCCTATTGCTCTAAACACCTACAACTCCAACAGAACAACTACAACTCACCAAAACCATCTAACACCAACAATGCTTCTGGATACAAGAAGGCTCCATTCAGGAAAGACGTGACATGCACCAATTGCAAGAAAGAGGGTCATGATGGAAGTGAATGCTACAAACTAGTTGGTTTCCCACCTGGCCATCCACTACATGGAAAGTTCATTCCTCCTTCGCAAAGGACTCAACAAGGACAAAGAGGCTTAGTGAATACAGTGCTAGGAGGAGAAGATGGATCAGTGAACACAACCACTCAGGACAACCAAACTGAACCACTCAATGTTGGTTCCACAAGCAACACCACAGATCCTTATGTTTACACCAAGATGGACCAGCTGCAAAACCAATTGAACCAGGTCTTATTGATGATGCAGAGCCAAAACATCAAGGAGTTCAATGCAGTCAATCTCCCACATATGGCAGGTAAATACATTTTCATTGCATCTTATTCATCTGGTCATAATGAGGTTTGGGTCCTTGATAGTGGTGCTACTGATCACATATGTACTTGCCTTTCACTCATGTTTAACTTACAAAAGTGTGCACATCCTACCACTGTACATCTACCTAATGGTACCACAACCACAGTCACACACATTGGCTCAGTCCTAATCAAACCAAACATGCTACTCAGGAATGTACTTTATATACCATCATTCACATACAACCTCATATCTATTAGCAGACTTACAAACACCTCACACTCAGCAGTGACTTTCACTCACAACCAATGTATCTTTCAGGGCCTTGATGTCTCAAAGACAACAGGCAACTTACATGGTGGACTCTATACCCTTACAACAACACCAACTGGCATCTCTCAAACACCTTCTACTACAATTCTCAGCAACTCAAATGCAGCTCACCTTTGGCATGCAAGACTTGGTCATCCATCCTTCAAAGTGATGAAGAAAATCACCTCAATTTCACCTTTACTTTCTTGTAACTCTGAATCAAAGTGTACAGTTTGTCCTTTAGCCAAACACCACATTTTACCTTTTCCAACTAGCAATTCTCATTCTAGCAGTATGTTTTCACTTGTTCACATATATGTATGGGGTCCTTACAAACACCTAACAATCAATAAATGTACATATTTTCTCACAATTGTGGATGATTACTCAAGAGCTGTATGGACTTACTTACTTCCTAATAAACACCATGTTTTCACTACCTTTCAAGCTTTCAACTCATATGTCAATACACAATTCAAAACACAAATACAAACCATAAGAAGTGACAATGGTACAGAGTTCATAAATCAATCATTCACTAAATTTACTCAAAAACATGGAATTATCCATCAAACCTCATGTCCCTATACCCCACAACAAAATGCCAGAGTTGAAAGGAAACACAGACAACTTTTGGAAATGGCTAGATCAATATACTTTCAAGCAAAACTTCCTATTCATCTATAGGGTTACTGCATTCTCACCTCTACATATCTTATCAACAGATTACCAACCAAAGTTCTAAATTATAGAAGTCCATATGAAATGCTTTATCACAAACCACCCAACCTTGATCATCTCAGAATAATAGGCTGTCAAACACACACCTATACCCACACTCATGACAAATTTGAAACAAGAGCAACACCTACTGTTCTCATTGGATATCCACAAAACCAAAAAGGATACATCCTCTATGACATAAGCACTTAAAAGATCATTATCAGCAGAAATGTCCTATTTGATGAAACAGTATTTCCATTCCATGAGAAACATCAACCACAGCCTAGTACACCATTCCAATCACCACTACAATATGACTACATTCACCAACCCAACAACAATACACCTCTTCAATCACCACCACTTAACATACCCCATTCATAATACACCATCACCAGTGAACACTCCTTTAACCACTCCTTCATTTACCACTGAACCAAACACAACTTCACCCACACCTTCCACTGCACCAACCACTACTGAGAATATACCAACACCATCAGTACCTACACCACCAACAGCAGCTACATCACCAACACCACCAATACCTGAACCACCACTGCCTCATCCACCACCAAGAAGAACCTCCACTAGAACAGAAATCTCCCTGCTAACCTCAAAGATTTTAAGTGCACACTCCCATCTTCTATCACAAACAACACAGTCACAAAATTTCACCATTCTAAATACATTAACTATTTAAATCTCACTCCCACAACACACAAATTCATTTTAAGTACAGATGCACTCACTGAACCACAGTCATTTGCCCAAGCTTCTAAACACCAGCATTGGAAAGATGCTATGAATAAAGAAATGCAGGCATTGGAGCAAAATGAAACATGGACTTATACACTTCTCCCTCCTAACAAAACTCCAATTGGAAGCAAATGGGTATACAAAATAAAGCTTCATGCAGATGGCAGAGTTGAGAAGTACAAGGCCAGATTAGTAGCTAAAAGCTTTCATCAAAAGGAAGGTATTGACTACACAGAGACATTTGCCCCTGTAGCCAAATTGCCAACTGTCAGAACCCTTATAGCCATTGTAGTACATAATGGATGGGAGATTCAACAACTGGATGTCAATAATGCATTTCTCAATGGTGATCTAACAGAAGAGGTCTACATGTCCATTCCACAAGGCTATACTCAATCCTTTCCACCTAACACTGTCTGCAAGCTCAACAAGTCACTATATGGCCTTAAGCAAGCTAATAGGCAATGGTTTGAAAAGCTCACTACCTTCCTAATACATCTAGGCTTCAAGCAGAGTTATGTGGACACCTCACTATTCACCATAACACACCAAGGCTCAGTTACCTCCCTTTTGGTTTATGTTGATGATATACTCTTAACTGGCAAGCATCCTACTTTTCTTCAACACATCAAAGATCAACTGAACAAGATGTTTAGTATCAAGGATTTGGGCTCTATTCACTACTATCTAGGCATTGAAGTACTAAGGAACTCCACTGGTTTAGCAATGAGTCAAAGAAAGTATGCCTTAGATTTACTCAAATACACTGACACTCTTGATCTCAAGCCTGCCAAAACACCAATGGATCCTCTAATCAAACTCAATGACATTGATGGTGAACTGCTTCCTGACCCATCCTTATACAAAACCATTGTGGGCAAACTACTCTATCTTACTATCACAAGACCAGATTTATCCTTTGCAGCTCAAGCTCTAAGTCAGTATTCTCATTGTCCAAGGACTACACACTACACTGCTCTTCAAAGGGTTCTCAGATACATCAAATTATGTCCTGGACAAGGCATTTTCTGTTGGGTCTATTAGATTTGATAATACAAAACAAGAAAGAATGAAACAATAGGGACTTAATATTACAAGAAGAAATTCTACAAAAGATGGAGAAGGACTTGCTTGCAAAAGAAGATTTATGTTTTAGTCCTTCGTAGTATTTTGTAAACCCTAATATCTCTCTATATAAAGAGATCAAGTTTGTTATATTTGGTTTTCTTCGTCAGTAATCATTACAAGGAGTCTACAGAATTGAAGATTCAAGAGATGGTAAACATATTGGTTTCAGGGGAAGCTTATTGATTAAATGTTCAACCATCTACATGCACCACTCAAGGGGAAGTTTTGTCTACGTTCTCTATTTGTTGATAACAAAAAGGGGAAGAGATGTTCGAGTGGCATAGCATAGCTTAAAGGAAAGACAAAGATTGTTTCATTCATGGCGAGATTTAATTATCTCAACTTCTCTACTTCGTCTAGGGAAGTTCGTACAAGAAGGTATTTGTTTTGTTACCATCAAATAGGGGAAGATTGTTGGGTCTATTAGATTTGATGATACAAAACAAGAAAGAATGAAACAATAGGGACTTAATATGACAAGAAGGAATTCTACAAAAGATGGAGAAGGACTTGCTTGCAAAAGAAGATTTATGTTTTAGTCCTTCGTAGTATTTTGTAAACCCTAATATCTCTCTATATAAAGAGATCAAGGGTGTAGGATTTTATGATTAAGTCTTCCATAATGTAGTCGACTAAAAGGTGTGTGTGTGTAACCTAGACGTAAGTTATAAACGTCTAGGGTTAGTGATTAGTTAGTTAGTTTAGCCTCAAGGTCAAGTCCTTGATCCCTGTTACAAGGTGTGTAACAAGTTCTACCTTGATCAAGTAGAATCGGGGTTGTAGATGATTATATTAGAGATGATAATGAATAAACCTTGTTATCAATAACATGTGAAGTTTACTTATTCCGCTGCGTATCAATTCATGTTTGTCTATGTTATTGTTTAACCCTAGTGCTCTAAACGATCTAAGGATTTATTCGAAACTCCACATTTTCTTTCCTTCATCAAATAACTTAGAACTCACTACTTATTGTGACAGTGATTAGGCTAGTTATGCATCTACTAGAAGGTCAATCTCTGACTTTGTGATCTTTCTAGGTAAATTTCCTATCTCATGGAAATCTAAGAAGCAAGGTGTGGTCTCAAGGTCATCAACAGAGGCAGAGTACAGATCTCTAGCTGATAGTACATGTGAGGTATCTTGGCTCAAATGTCTCCTACATGACTTAGGTATCTCTGTCCCAACTCCATCCCTGGTCATGTGTGATAATGTTTCTACAATTGCACTGGCTAACAATCCAGTCCAACATGCTAGGACCAAGCACATAGAAATTGATTGTCACTTTGTTAGGGACAAAATCAAAAATGGTCAAATCAAACCACTCTTCATCCCTTCTCAAGCACAAGTAGCAGATATTCTCACCAAGGGTCTCAACAGATTTCTACACTACTCATGTTTATCCAAGTTGAGCATATGTGATCCTTACACATTGCCAACTTGTGGAGGGGGGATAAATGAGCTGATGCATATGCTATGGAACAGTCAAAGTCAACAAGTGCATCTGCAACTTGCAATGTGAGAAGACACAGCTTCAACAAGTTACAAATCACACAGAGAAGAAGCCTAGTGACATGTAATTCAATGTAACAGTGTAATTAGTTGAATGTTCTTAGCTCTATGTAAATAGTTAGTTAGTTGACTTTTTAGTTTGACTTTACATGTATATAAACAACACTGTAACCTTCATTCCAGTTAATGAAATTCATTCACTTTTATCATTTCATTCATTTCTCAATACTTGACAAGACAGAGTCACCAACATTTTTTACGCCGTAAAAATCCATAGGTGTTCTGGAACCTCCAGAGCCACCCTTTGAGCATGTTAAGAATTACTTACTAATTCAACATAAATAATGGCTATTTTTGAACAAAATGTTCATACCTATTTGATTGAAGAATATAAGTACAGCTGAACAACCCGGACCACCAGTGAGATAGAATATAAGCGGATCATCGTTCGGATTTCCTTGTGATTCAACGAAATAATAGAGAAACTGCTCTCTTCCCTCTCCCCTATTCCCACATACCTTGAACCATGCATAGTGTAGACATGTCAGCGTTGTCGATTATCAATGTTTGCGTAAAAATAAACAAAGTTAAAGTTTAAAAAGAAAGATATACCCGGTTTCGAATACGAAAGGAAGTTGGCCAGAAAAGCCAGGAAGAGTGTTGACGATAGATTTTGAATGGTTTAAGCTAAATTGAAGTGCTAGAATCATCATGAGGAGCATAAGCGTCTTTGAGAACCACTCCATTGTGTGTGTAATATGAATTTTAATAATTCAAATATTAATTTGGATTTGATGGTGTGACCAAATTTTTGAAGGTTTATTAAAAACCCGATATCACAAAATGGGCCTACAACTCTCCATGTTGAGCACGAGAGGGGATGGGAGATTAATAAGTAGGTACCATCCAATAATGAGGAAGAAGGTATATATATATATGCTAGAGTGAAGTTGCACCGTATAACTATTATAGGCACCATCATGTGAGGTTATATCATATGACATTACCATAACATACGGAGTAACACTTTCCTTAATAACATTCTTATAACACATCATAAAAAAAACACCTCATTTACTCACAAACAAAAAAAGAAAAACATAAAACGCCCGTTGTGGCAATGGCTATGGCACATATAACGCAGCTATAGCATGGCAAAATTAGCCTCTGATGTGCCACTGTAAAACCCGAAAATCCATTTCTCTAAAATTCCCATATAATTTAATTTTTTTCTTTAAGTCTTGTGAACATAACCTAAGTATTGTAGATTTATATTTTGGAAATTACACAAAGTACTAAAGCTATGATATGATATAAGTCTACACAAGTTATATTTTACTAAATAATATCATATGTTATATAAGTCATTAAAGTGCTGTATATTTAATTAATTTCAGCACAACATGCACTCCTAAATACATTGTACACAATTCGAAATAAGTAGTGATGATAATACTGAATATATTTTTATTAAATTATGGAAGGGAATAAGTCTTCCAAGTATTCCCTTCTTTTTAGCAACAATCTCGGCATTCCCATCTTTGAGAAACACGGTTTCCTTCTTTTCTAAACTGATATCACGCTTTCATATCAATCAGCCCTGTTCTCTCCATAAAACCCTAATAACACATATGAACGGCAACTTATTTTTCCTAAGTTTTCGAGGGCTGCAAAGGAGGTACGAAGGTGGTGATTAGGCGTTCTGATTCTGGTT
>LBNU01005610.1:0-17166 GCA_014162995.1 Artemisia annua | reverse complement strand
TCAACCGGATTCTCATGATCACCTTTTCTTTGAGTGTTTGTTTTCTTTTCAGGTTTGGGACTCGTTGAAGGTGTTTGCTGGTCTTACGGACATTCCTTCTTCTTTAGAGGATGTGGTACATCATTTGACTCCTATGTCTACATCTCGGTCTGTGAGGAGTGTTGTTTCAAAGCTTTTGTTTGCGGCTACTTCTTATTTCATTTGGCAAGAGAGAAACAACAGAATCTTCAAGCAGCAACGTCGGTCGGAAAGTCAATTGATTGATGTGATTATATCAACGGTGCGTTTGAAGCTTCTTACATGTAGATTCAAGAGGAGAGCTAATGTGCTTGACCTATTGCGTGTGTGGCGGTTGCCTACGTCTCTTATGCATTCTTAATGGCTTGTTCTATCCTTGATGTTGATTTCTTGTTATGGGAGCGTGAGGCTGGTCTTGTATCCCTGGTTGATGTTTTTGGCGGTAGTCGGTTTTCGTTGGAGATTCGGGTGAGTGTTGTACTCTTTTTCCCTACTCCAAGGTTTTCCCACTGGGTTTTTACTTGGAAAGGGTTTTTAAGGAGGCAGGCTCATCTGGTTCATCAATCTACTTCGAAGAGATGGGCGGATTTTTGCGGTCATTCTTGTGTGATTAGGTGGTTATTTCCGGTAGGAGTTTTGGTTATTGTATGTATTTTTAGTTCTAATGCTTAGTGGCCTGTCACAAGCGTTTTAGTTGGATGTTCAAGTGTTGCTTGAGGTTAATGTGGTACTTCAGCCACATTCCATTGTACTTAAACGATTTTTTGGTGTAATATAATTTACCGGGTGGAATGCCCTTTACCCAAAAAAAAACTAAGGACTACACTCTAGTTAATCAACCAAGAGTGAAATTTTGGCGACGATGGCAAACCGTTTCCCTTTTGTGTCATTTGCGTTGGTTATTTGACTTAGGGAAGTCAAACAGATAGAGGTTACAATTTGTGACATTAGATAAATCGGTTTGACTCATGGAAGTTATTACGGGGTGTTTGGTTTGTTATATTCCCTTTTGGTTTTAATCATATTATGGGGTGTTTGGTTTTTGCCGTTACAAACAGTACATAAAAGGGGTGTTTGGTTTGTTATTTTCGCTTGTTCCCTTCCGCTGTCTATGTATTTGCTGACATAAAGGGGTGTTTGGTTTTGCTCATAAGAACAGTTAACACAAATAGGATACAATAAGAAGATTAAACGAGAAACCATAGATTTATATATTGGATAATACTGGCAATTAGCCTACAAGATCATTACATTATAAGCCTAAAACAAAAACCCAAAAAGACCGCATTAAACTACCCCTGGAATTACCCTAAATTAAGACCCAATTACACTAATTATTTTTAGCCATTTCCTTAATAAACCCTTCCTGCATGCTAATATTAGCATCGGCTTCACCGTACATCTTGATCTACCGTGCAAGTAGGTCGATTTCAATGGCCTGGGTTTTCCTCAAGGCCTCCACAGAGTCAAGTGCCACACCACGGGGTCCCAAGGCTTCATTTTCCTGAATCAGCCCCTTCTAATTGGTATCATCCTCTTGAGATGATCAATAGCCTGGCGAATTAGGTTTTTAAAAAACCCAGCTTCAACAGCCTCTTGACCAAACCAGAGGCTCATACGCTCATGCAATCGTGGTGAGTCAGCCACTTCCATGAGTTCGTTCAACATCGGAAATTGTTCTGCCACCGGGAAATGTGTGAGGGACAGGTTATTGATGCGGTTATTGGGTTACGTGCTAAAGTTACTACCTTCTCAGTGAAGAGACGGTGAAGGGGTTTAATAACAGATTTTATTTCATAGTTGGTCCTTAAGGTTGTCTATCTTTTGTGTAAAAGGTAGTTCCCGCCCAAAATGTAGTTGACGCGTTCACAACATGCTACATTGACTTTACAAGCTTAGGGACCTATGGTGTAATTTGTAAAAATAATTAATTGCAAGCCATTAAAATCCTTACCGACCCATTCAAAAACTCAAAAATACTATATTCATTACAATGAACATTAAACATAAAGACACAAATATAAATATTCGAAATTGGCATTACATTTGGTGACCAACATGGGCATTATAAAAAGTGCAAATGCCAAGTAACCTTTACCATTTGCACGTTTGACTTCCTAAAGTCAAACTTGCCATTACATTTGGTGACCAACATAGGCATTGTAAAAATTGCAAATGGCAAGTAACCTTTACCATTTGCACGTTTGACTTCCTAAAGTCAAACTTGCCATTTACATTTGGTGAGCAAGTAAGTAGCAACATACTTAAACGGAAATAGTTGTCTTCGGGTATTCAACCCATACATTAACTAGAATCAGTACAAGAATTCTACCCCGGCTGTGGGGGAAGCTCGAGGGAGTTTCAATAGCCTCCTTGCCAAATCCCAGTTCAACCTCATGTTTTCATTCTCATCAGCAGTCAAATTGCAGTCAACGATATAAATGTTCTTCAAGAAGGGGGAACATGCAAGTATCAACCGAATTATGGCTATTTCATTCTCCGTTGTAGGGAAAGAACGAAACACCACGGTTTGAAGCTGGTCCGTGGTCATTCTGTTGATGAGTACATCAAATGAATCAATCTCCATAGGTACATAAGTAGGCGTGTATAAGGCCTGAAAAATGAGAGAAATATTCATATGCAAAACCATTGGAATTTAATACGATGTCTTTCATACATATGCATTCCACTTATGGTTACTAACCTTTGCATCTTTGGAGACCCACGAATCATTTTAACAATCAATGCAACCATTGCATTACTCCCAAAATCGACCCCGTATATCTCAAGACACTTGAGGGATAGAAAGGCCACATGGACACTCATCCAGGAGGTACCTTCTTCCAACAACTAAATTACAAAAGGACGAATTTCCTTTAGTTTCAATGCAAACATTGCATCAATGTTAGAAATTACGTTAACATTATATGTAAGTTGAAGTGAAAACGAGAAGAATAGGTCTTACATTGCAGTCTTGAAAATCCATGGTAAGGGTCTCAAGTTTAGGAACATCTGACAACTGAAAGATATTGGAAGTTGTTATTGTCATAGGATGGTTCCAAATACCAAATGTCAAATTTAACGTCTTCTAAGCTTTGCAATATCCCATAGTCTCATTTCGTTTTTACTACAACGATCCAATTTTAGAGACTCAAGCAAGGGACAACCAGCAACTAAGCCCCAAACTGTACCACTATGAAAATTGACATCAAACAATTCTAAGTTGAGTAGCTTTGGAAAACCCCTAAAACTTGTCATAGTGGGAAAAGTGCAAGCATGAAGTTCTAGAAATTTCAACTCTTGACGATAGTAAAGTTGGGTTGGTAAAGTAACTGGATCAGCATACCAGTTTCGAATTGTGAGCTCCTCAACTCCGACCCGAACTAAAAACAAAAGCCACTCATGAATGTCTTCATAATTGAAGTCGTCTTGTCCAAATAGCGTTTTGGGCTCTATGGAAAACACAAACCTTCTTACTGGCCCAAGAAGCTGAAGTAAAACCCTCGTAATATGCCTCCCATCAAAGGTATTTGTTAAATAGTACAACAAATCCTCATCAACTATGACATCGGTCAGCAAAGTTCACTTAAACCTCCAGCTTCTCGCTAAACTACTGGTCCTTACCGCATCTTTTAGTGGCAATCGGTTCATAATATTAGTGGTCACGTTATCTGGCATGTTGGTGATATAATCTGCCATATCAGTGATCACATTGTCTCCAAAAGATATTGTAATGTTGGAATTTTAGTTGGGTCTTTGACTTCGGGAAATCGGTGTCTGGATAAGGGTGTGTGTTATTATAGTCTGTATATGTGTTTGGTTTGTGGGTTAATTGGTTTCGCGCAAAAAATAACTAGCGTATTAGAAAAGAGAGGCTCAAGGTACTAGAGTGTAGTCCTTAGTTGCTCCCTAAACTATCACTGTCATGATTGAGTTAACCATAGTGTAGTGATAAAAGTAGTGTGCCTATTATGCCCTTGAGAACATACCAAAATCTGAGCGTTGACCTCCACAAAAGTGGTCAAAGGACGCATTCGGCCTCTAATTCCCAACTTTTGGATGCCACACGACGTTTTAGAAAGTTAGGGAGCATGGTAATGTTTTGTGGAAAGTTCAGGGACCAACGAAGTATTTTACTCTTTAAATTTTATGTAAAAAATGATGACGCTCAACAATATTTTTTAAATGAATTGAGATATCAAAATCTGTGAACAAAAGAATACTCACTTTTGGGGCATAGAATGCCAAAGTATTTATACTCACTCTTATTAGGGGCATACAATGCCAAAGTATTTGCACTCATTCATAATCCACTTGGAATATACACAAAAAGTAGGCTTAAAGCCATAAATTACCAACATACTTTCCAAAATTTTCACATGTTACCAATATGGTATGTAAAAGCTCATTATTACCATCCAAACTTTCAAATTGTGAACAATATCACCATTATCACCCTCATAAGCTTGCATCGTTAGTCCTTTTTACCAACGGTCGTTAGTAATTAACTGAAAATTTGGTTTTCTTATGTTTTCGTACGTTTTTACACGTTTTCGTCCGTTCCTACACGATTTCGTCTATTTTTACACGGTTTTTGTCCGTTCTTACATGCTTTCATCCGTTTTTACATGTTTTCGTCTGTTTTTAGACGTTTTTGTTTGTTTTTTCACGTTTTCGTCTTACAGTTTCCGTCCGATTTTACACGTTTTCATACGTTTTTGCACATTTTCGCTCGTTTTTACACCTTTTCATCCGTTTTTACACGTTTTCGCCCGTTTTTACACGTGTAAAACGGAGAAAAGCGTGTAAGAACGGACGAAAACTTGCAAAAATGAAAGAAAACGTCTAAAAACGAGCGAAAAGGTCTGAAAACAAACGAAAATGTGTAAAAATAGACAAAAACGTGCAAAAATGAACGAAAACATGTAAAACCGAACGAAAACGTGTAAAAATGGGCGAGAGCTTGTAAAAATGGATGAAAGCGTGTAAACACAAATGAAAACGGACGAAAACATGTAAAAACAGACGAAAGCATGTAAGAACGTACGAAAACATAAGAAAACCAAATTTTCAGTTAATTACTAATGACCGTTGGTAAAAAGGACTAACGATGCAAGCTTATGAGGGTGATAATGGTGATATTGTTCACAATTTGAAAGTTTGGATGGTAATAATGAGCTTTTACATACCATATTGGTAACATGTGAAAATTTTGGAAAGTATGTTGGTAATTTATCGCTTTAAGCCCAAAAAGTATAAAAACATGTTTCAATATAAATTAACCAAAAAATTACATAACCAAAAAAGAAGGGAAGTAAAAAAACACAAGCTTAACATAAATAAACTAAAAAATTGGCATACAAAATGTTAATAAAAAATAAAGATAATCTAGTAGTCGTAAGTTTAAAGATTATATACTCTCGAATGTAAAATAAAATGTCGAACCATACACAAACATGTGCACATGAAAACTAAACTCGCAAGTTGACTAAGATTAGAAAATTTATAAATTTTTGGTTATAAGTTTCTAATAAACCTATACGCTTCTTAACATGAATTTCTTATAAAGATAATGAGTTCTTGTTTCAAGCATTGCAGACATTAAAAGAACATTTTAAATAACACATAAATTTTCGAGCACTACATTTCTTCCATTCTTGTTTCTATGCTCTTCGTACCAACAAAACTTTTGGAACTGAAACTTGAAAAACATAATGAATCCAACAAAAATATGCAATACATGCTGTGATTGAAGATAATAAAAACAGAAAGTGTAAAACACTTTATTTCTTTTCCTTACTCATTTACATTGTAAGAGTGTTGCGCAAATGATGATATGACTAAGATCTTCAACCATCTTGATCCACTATCCAATGTCAACAACATGAATTGCTTGTGAACATCTTGATCTTTTCTTGCATGGTGACTACTTATTTTGTGAACAAATTTGAAGAATAAATGTGTAGATTGAACTATTTCTCATAATGTATACGTGAATATTTACCCATTTATGTTTACAGCACAAATGATAGCAAAATTGAGGATATAATTTATTGCTTCGATCAAGCAAAAATGAAAAAAAGTAATAATTCTAAAATTACCATTATAGCATTATGCTTGTCCATGGTGTCCACTACCTCACCACATGTTAGTTTAAAAAAAATCATTTTGTGGCCTATATGTACAGAAATAAACAAATATGCTAATAACACAACCTTGCCTTTCTCAAAAGGTGCTTGCAACGGGCTTTAGAAATTTCATTTACGAAGTAGATAAAATGTGGTTTTTGAAGCATTGATCGTGTTGGAATCGAGGCTCCAACATCAAAATCCAACATCTCCACTGCTGAGTGGCAATCTACTCCATTTCCACCACCATGTGCATAAATTTTATCTTTCACAGTAGCACCAGCAAGACTTCCATTTTTCTGGTTTAGAGGAGGACAAAATGTCCATCGATTCTTTGCTGGATCATATGATACAACTTCACCGAAACACAACAAATAATCAAATATATAAAACAAATATTATGTGTGTTCTGAATGTGATAATGAAATAATGTTGTATTGAATAAATAGTACTCTACCAAATAATCAGCTAAGAGATTTACTCAGATTCTGTGATGGGGAGTAGCAGTCTAATGATGACAACCATGATACACCGTTATATCCTCCAATCAGAAGTGTCGAGTCATCAGGTAAACTATCGGAGATTATTTCTTTTCCTTTTATATCATCAAATTCTTGAGAGCCTACACAAGTTTGTACACTTATCGTGTTACACGTGCCTTTTAGGTTCCTTATTTCTGCTTGTGCTGCAGCCTGGAAAGTCAACAAAACGAGACGTATAGTTTTTTAGTTTAATCTTAAAGAGATGGCATTTAGCGACAATTCAGTTTGGAAGGCGAGCTGTCTATCAGAAACCAGTTAAATTGTGCAAGTCTATAGCAAAGAACGACATTATATTGCATTACTACACATTAAAATGTAGGAGGCAAAAAAGATTTTCATAGGAGATGAGGCACATATCAGATTCTGAATGCCATAGGCTTGTCAAAGGGCCAGAAAAATTAATAATTTCATCTGACAAACCACTCAACTACCCAACTACATGGATCATGATTCAACCAATGATACAACTAATCTACATAGATGATTCTCACCAAGATCAACCCATTTATATACCTTTGCAAAGTTTGATGTTATAAAAACGTGTCACATCCAAAACATTTCAATGTTGTATATTGATAAAACTTGTAGTACGCTAGGTAATAGAACGGGTGATTATCAATGAAAATGCTGAATAAAAAGTAAGAAGAATAATAATCAAAATAACAATAAAATGGATGAGTGCAGATGGATCCACTTAAATGGGTTGGTCTATCAAATCTGTAGAATAAATTTGTAATATGTTAAGCATATGAAATGAGTTCCCATGAAATCAAGATCAAGACCCAGCCAATTCACAATATAAATATATATTCATATTTTTAAGACATGAGCTATAACAGGATAACTTTTATCTTCCTTCTTCTCCACAGTCATGTTATTCGCAACATCAGTGTCGTTTTTACGGTCAGAAGAAGGTGGGCCTGAGGCCACCAGGTTACGCTTTTGAGCCAGATCTTTAAGCCTCATGGTAATAAATTCCTTTGAATTGCTTGGAAAACTCTTGGCACCATTTAAGTGACCACCAATGACTTGTGGAGACATATGGCACACACTTTCCTTTTCCAATGGCAAGAAAGCTGGCTGCTTCATTGAATTATGTGGAGTGAGTGTTGTATAAGCCTTAATATCTTTTATATTGCTAGGCAAGCTCTTGGAACCATTTAAGTGACCACCAACAGCTACTGGATTTATATTGCGCGCACGTTCCTTTTCCAAAGGCAAAAAAGTTTTTGGCTTGATTGTACTATGTGGAGCAAGTGTTGCACGTGGACCAGATAATGCTTGAGTTGACAATAAGGACAATAGCTTGTTTGATTGGGCATGGTCCAACTCAAACCAGAAATGGTGTGGATTAAAGTAATTGTCAGCTATTATGGGCTTAAACTGATTCTCAGTTAACACCCTACAATGCAGCTTTACACGGATTTGAACCTGATTCACAAAATGAGGTTTTCATATAAAAAATTTGCATTATACAAGTATCAATGAAAGGGCGTCTATGGATTTAAAAGTTTATTATATCAGGAAAGAGAATAATATAATCTAGTGTAATAAAATGGATCGTAAAAACAGTGTTTAGATGTGCCTCTGCTGTTTGTAGTTCTAATAATAAAATAAGACGTTGTTTAAGAAATTATGGTAATTAATTTCATAAATGATGTTCAGAAAGACAATTTTTTAATTGAGAGTTCAAGTCTCGGGGGATTCGGTAAAAACAAGGGGCAAATGACCAGTTTTTATTGTAGCCTATAAACATGCCATTTGACACATGATTAATCAGATAACAAAAAGCTAAGGGTTTCTATCCACACATTCTGAAAACTGATTATTCAGTCCAAAATGTAAACCCAAACACCCCCTAAAAGTCACAATACGTGGAGGATCCAGGGTATGAACTACCATAACACAGGTTCTTTATAGGTTGCACTATAACAACAAAATTTACTTATTATTGTTATCTTTAAACCATTTTAACACTCTGCACGTGCATAGCCATGTAGGTCAAACACAATGGAAAAGTCAAACATAACACAAGAGACTCATGATGTACCTGAGCAGGATATGTTGTTCTTTGTGAGCCTTCCAAAGTCCACGCATACGGGTCTATGTTCATTTGGCCTGAGCTTGCAGCCTCAAAGATGCCAACTAGTGTTTTATCAGAATAGTTGTAGAGAAACAGTGGCAAACCAGGTTCAATCTTTTTCACATACACAAAGTGTGAACCTGGTAAACCTGTTACAATTTGGTGATTTATATTAGAATTGAAATATTTAATATCCTAAAAGAAAATTTGATTTTAAGGTAAATTTGAAAACTGACCAAAGAGTTGCTTGGAAAGACATTCGTTGATTGTTGCCTTTGTGGCACCAAAAATGACACCACCAAGTTGCACCTTCCCTAAACCTCTAGCTTTACATACCCCATAATCGGAACCCATCTACACACAGTTAAAGAGTTGGATTACACAAGTGACAAAGAAAGCAATGATAGACGACTTTTATATGTTTATAACCAAATTTAACAGAAAAAACATCAAGACTAGTTAAGTAGCGCAAACATGAAGAATGCAAAATGTTGTGCCATTGTTTAATTTTCCGGGTTCGAAATTAATGATATCACCTAACAAGAAACCTAACCTAACTCATATATCAAACACACCAGTAATCAACCAATGCAGAAGGGTGAACACATACAGACAGAACATACTTTCTTCCTGTAAGACATGAAAAATCTACTACATCCCATTGGGGTAAACTGGAAAATCTATGCACTTGTGACGTTATTTTCATGACTTTGTACAATTTCAACACATGATTTAAATTGTAATTTCAACACAACCCAAAAGAAGAAAATTTAGTAAGAAAACATAAAAATCAAAACAACACATAACTTAAAAATATGTTATTAAATTGAAACAGGTGAGTCGAAAGTGATTGTACCTGATAAATGGAAACAAGGAGCAACTAAGACTACTCAAAACAAACTTCTTTCCAGGTTTCATTCTTTTTCTTTTTCTTTTTCTTATTTACTACAGTACTATGTTTTTTTAGAGTGTTGATATATAGACCTACAACATAGACCTACTAATGGACCTAATCCATTCATTTCATGACAAGTGTTAAACACTAATTCTCTCTCATCATTTTTCACCAATTAATTTTTCAAATGAACCAATCAAATCTTTAGGTCTAATTTTAGGTCTTAGTTTTAGGCATACAATTCATTTTCCNTGTAAACCCAAACACCCCCTAAAAGTCACAATACGTGGAGGATCCAGGGTATGAACTACCATAACACAGGTTCTTTATAGGTTGCACTATAACAACAAAATTTACTTATTATTGTTATCTTTAAACCATTTTAACACTCTGCACGTGCATAGCCATGTAGGTCAAACACAATGGAAAAGTCAAACATAACACAAGAGACTCATGATGTACCTGAGCAGGATATGTTGTTCTTTGTGAGCCTTCCAAAGTCCACGCATACGGGTCTATGTTCATTTGGCCTGAGCTTGCAGCCTCAAAGATGCCAACTAGTGTTTTATCAGAATAGTTGTAGAGAAACAGTGGCAAACCAGGTTCAATCTTTTTCACATACACAAAGTGTGAACCTGGTAAACCTGTTACAATTTGGTGATTTATATTAGAATTGAAATATTTAATATCCTAAAAGAAAATTTGATTTTAAGGTAAATTTGAAAACTGACCAAAGAGTTGCTTGGAAAGACATTCGTTGATTGTTGCCTTTGTGGCACCAAAAATGACACCACCAAGTTGCACCTTCCCTAAACCTCTAGCTTTACATACCCCAAAATCGGAACCCATCTACACACAGTTAAAGAGTTGGATTACACAAGTGACAAAGAAAGCAATGATAGACGACTTTTATATGTTTATAACCAAATTTAACAGAAAAAACATCAAGACTAGTTAAGTAGCGCAAACATGAAGAATGCAAAATGTTGTGCCATTGTTTAATTTTCCGGGTTCGAAATTAATGATATCACCTAACAAGAAACCTAACCTAACTCATATATCAAACACACCAGTAATCAACCAATGCAGAAGGGTGAACACATACAGACAGAACATACTTTCTTCCCGTAAGACATGAAAAATCTACTACATCCCATTGGGGTAAACTGGAAAATCTATGCACTTGTGACGTTATTTTCATGACTTTGTACAATTTCAACACATGATTTAAATTGTAATTTCAACACAACCCAAAAGAAGAAAATTTAGTAAGAAAACATAAAAATCAAAACAACACATAACTTAAAAATATGTTATTAAATTGAAACAGGTGAGTCGAAAGTGATTGTACCTGATAAATGGAAACAAGGAGCAACTAAGACTACTCAAAACAAACTTCTTTCCAGGTTTCATTCTTTTTCTTTTTTTTATTTACTACAGTACTATGTTTTTTTATAAGTGTTTTTTTGGATTATGTTTAGTTAGTGTGTTTTGAAGCGATAAGTTATGTGTTGTGTTTTGTCAAGTTTAGTTTGGTACATAAAATAATCAAGAAACTCAAATTAGTCATCAAAACCCCTCCTTAAAATGTCATATATAATCAAAGCCAAGAAAAACAAGATAATTGAGTTTACCTTGGCTTAAACCCACAAAACCCTTTATTTGTTTGTTTGTTTGAGAGCGTCAAACCGCAATAAACAATGGTAACAAAATGAGCTTTGCTTTGCATTATATAGTAAAAGTTGACATACCTTTTAATTTTAATGCTAGTACTTTATGCATTCATTTATTGTTTTCACTTTTTCTATATTCTTTATAAAATCTTCTATAGGATTTTAGTTATTTTTAATCTTCTAAATTAGTTGGGGTTCTCTATTGTAGATTTTTTTTCTCTCTCTCTCTAGATTCAAAAGGGTGAAAAACTAATTTTAGTTTTTTTATCAAGCATTTTTCATACTAAAATACCAAACATGACTGAGCAGATTTATATTCTCAAAATGAACTTTCTCTCAACTATTTATTAGATGTAAGACGTGTGACAAATCAAAGCTCTATAAACTAGGCGCACATTTACATATTTTGACTAAACACGTCTGTTTTTCGATATAAAAGGTTAGACGTACTCTGTCACACCTCGCCAAGGCGGAAACACGAGGGTGTAACTTTATGGATATCATCACAACACATGGTGTCTAAATAGAGAAATACTATAATGCACATAACTAGAGCAAAGTGCAAACACGAAGTGTTGTAACAATACCCCAAAATAAACCAACCAAAACAAAATCCAAAGGTATCTTCAATAGATATGAAAGTACCAAAAGAAAAACATAATCTCGTCACAAACAAATCCAAATATTGTCAAATTTAAACATAACATAAAGTCTTCATAATGCAACTAAGTCTCGCCTAATTGCATCCCTCAATCTTTGCCTTAGAATGCTCACCTGAAAATGATGCTTAAAATGTCAACATAATGTTGGTGAGATTCATAGGTTTACGACACACAATACACCCTCAAGGCAACCAGTTCACTGTGATTATAAAACATAGCTGGACAAATAAATATAGTTATCATACAAGCTACATGTACCCATAAATCAATCATCACACAAAAGGCAACCATCGGGCCGGCACGTGACCCCAAGGTTGTAAAAATCGCTAGGCGCTAGTGAGGCGGTCGGGTAGGGCCTAGCGATTACTCGGTTAGGCGGGGATTAATCGAGGATTAATCGGATTGAAATTTTTATGCACAAAATTGTAATTTTAGATATTATATTATATTATATGTATGAGATAAGCATAATGCATCAATGTTTAAATATTTCAAGTATTCAAATATAAAAATAATACATAATTCTTCAAAGTTTAAAGTCAAACATAGATATTACTCGGTTTGTTGACTATTTTTAAGCGATCTTTGACTGATTTTGTCCTATTAATCGGTTTGTTGACTGATTTTTAAGCGATTTTGACTGATTTTTAAGTGATTTTGTTGACCGATTTTTAAGTGATTTTGTTCAATTAATCAGATTAGACCGATTTTGTCCGATTAATCGGTTTGTTGACCGATTTTTAAGCGATCTTTGACCAAAACGATTAAATAGGCCGATTATGATAAATCAATACGCTTAGTGAGCGATCAGCGATTATGCGGGGATTAATCGGCCGCCTGGACCGATTTTTACAATAGAGCGTGACCCCCGCTCCAAATCACATCATCAATTGGGTCGCATACTATATCTATTTTATTTTTTTCGATTGATTAATTAGTTAAATTTATGCTTTAGGTCTTGATGTTTAGATTCTTCAAGTAAGATATACAAGGTATCATCTTTTTTTACTTTTCAAGTATGATATTGAATCCTGATCTTTTTATATTGCGTGACTGATTATCGGATTATTTCGGAAATTATGGATTCAACTTTATAATGGGTTATATGCACATAATCTGTTTGATAAAATACCTCAACAAAACTTGGGTTAATAAATTTGCTCTAAAGATTGTTGATCTTTATAAATTTTGGTGACAAATTAAGGTTTTTATGATCAAGTTATAACTACAATTATAATCATCTATGTTGCAAGACCATGTGTGGCTACAATTTTAATCATCTATGATAAAGCAAGTTTTTAAAATTTTGAATCTTTAATGATATTATTGTTTTATTATTCATTAATTTTCACTTTATGATTTAGTTTTAATCGTTTTCTGATTTCGTGCAGAAATTTGCTTTTGATCCCATATAAACACATATCCGGATTCGTGATTCCGATGTAATTTTTGTTTCATTTTGAGATTAAAAGGAAGCATGTTATGGTGGAATAGGTGGGTCGATTATTGTTGGAAAATTATTCCAGCCACCTAATTGACGCCTGATTCGTCGTACTATCAATTACAGGTTGTTAATACGTTGCCAATGCACTTTCTTATTGTTTTAGGTAATTGAATCTCCCTCCTATATAAATGAAGGTTTTGTCCTATAAATCCTCCCAAAAAATCCAGATTAATCCAAACGCGTAAAATACTCAATTGTGAGTCGTCCGATCAATTTCTCAATAATTGTACGTAATCTACCATCAATTTCCATGAGGTAAATGATATAGAACTAAAACCGATAATCTACCATCAATTTGCAGGACGTACACCACGGCAATGGTACTCAACACATATTTTAGCAGAACAAAACAGTGATCCTTACAAGTTTGACTAATACCTTCAAGCTACAGGGTAATTCTTTGTCAAACTTTATGAACTTGTGATTATGTCTTACATTTGCATCTTCAGATATCATACCATCCATGTCTCAACATATAACTGACCAAACAGTTTTATAGTTGCAAAAACACCTTGGACTGAAAGAGAAGAATTACGACAGGAATAATATTGGACTAGCAGATTCTACACTTGAAAAATGAGGTGACTCCAGTAGTTGCGTTGATGGTTGTTTAGCTATAGAGTTGTTGTGTGAAGGATGGTCATACACGGGATTTAGATAAACCGTGCAGCTGGTATGTACCATAAACCTAATATAAATGTCTCCAGTTTAGTACTATGACGTCCACTTTGTTTTTGTTGTAAAGGTCTGCAAAATATTACATGGTCAATACTGTATCCATACTACGCAACAAAGAAAATCAACTATCAGTTCAGACAGGTGCTACTTGCGTGGCTAAAAAGGAAAAATTGTTGAATGCGGAAGAGGTATGTATCTTATTTAAATAAATCGTCTTTCTTTTTGTTTCTAATATGTTCATTTTTTATGTCACTTTTTTGTTCAGGCGTGATTGGATGAGCTCTACATTAGTTCAAAGCTCATTTATGATAAATTTGGTGTAGATAGTTGGGGAAATTACTTTGATAAACATTACTGGTTGTTACACTGTGATTAGCTAGGTTGAATTTTTAATCATGTATTCCAAAAGAAAAACATAATTTTAATTTTATTTTAAATATAAACATTTGTCAAAGGGAAGCGATTTGCACACTCTCCTAATTGATTGGGGCACTCTAAATTAGAGTGTCTCAATCAATTAGAAGAGTGTGCAAATCATCTCCCTTTATCAAATGTTCACTATCCATCAAATAGCAAACATGAAATAAATATAGTAAAAATAGTTTTTGCAGTTTAGAGTATAGGGAGTGATAACTTAAGTTATGAAATAACGCTGCGCCACGTCAGCGCCACATCATCTCAGCACCAAATAACATAACACCAAAAAATACCAGGAAATCATAACACCCAATAACACCACTTTTTACAAATTTATAAATTCTACCCTTAACAAATTCATTTATTAAACATTCAAACTCTATATTATTAAATGTAACAAATTCTAACTAAAATTAGCCAAAATTCGTCCCTTTTTAAACTAGCAGCTCAACAGCCCAAAAGATATTGTTGCACTTTTAATTTACGAATGAAGTAATAGGCCCAAAAGAAATCCACTTAAATCTAAGTAGTATTAAGTCCAACAATTAAACCTAAACTACCCTAATATTTTGCTATATAAAAACACTATCTTAAGGTCACTACCCTAATATCACTCCATTTACTAAAAACGCAGTCACAACAAGAAACTCTAAATAACACAGCCACCGAAATCTCACAATCCTTTCTTTTCTTATACAAACCACACATCTAGAATATTTCTTGTTCTAATTGAATTACGCTTGTTCAAGGTCTTTTATAGATCTAAGGTAAGGTTTGTTGTGTTTCGATTTAACCGAACAAAAAAGNAAAGGTGTGTGTGTGTGGGAACCTAGGCGTAGGGATTTGGGAAACGCCTAGGGTTTAGTTAGAGTTAGTTGGTTAGTCAGCCTCAAGGTCGTTCTACCTTGATCAAGTAGGATTGGGGCTGTAAATAATTAATTGTTAGAGAAGTATGAATATAAAACCTTGTTCATAATAATGTTTGATTCTATGTTTGAATATTCCGCCTTCATTATTATGCGTTCCTAGATATAGTTAATATTAGACCTCGTCTAAGAGTCTTAAACGATCCAAGAAACTATTTTGATTATGGTTTTAGTTTCTACAGTTACCATTATATACAAAATTTTTTACTTTATAATGATCTGATAGTGAGTACTCTTTAAGCTATTTCTTCTAACTGCATAATAAAGCTAACCAAAAGCACACCATATGATGTTAGTTTATCACTTTTGAAAAATTAAAAACTAAAAATATCTGTCAGATTTTAACTAAATCAAATAATATATTGACTAAAGAAATCAGCTTTATAGCATCTATTAGCATCAAGTTATATGGATTGTGGTTGGTAACTTTTATTTTTTTGTTCATAATCAGGTAATACTTTATCTGGTTTTTTGGACCGAGCGTAAAAAGCATGGAATGTCTTCTGTTATCAACTCTACGCCAACAAGCATTCCACTGTAATACATCTTATTGGTTATCAGCTCCACCGGCGTAGTATTGCACATATGAGGGTGAGCCAGTGTTCTCATAGGCTTTAATTATCTCACATTTTTTATGTGGAAAGTTATTAACCTGTTTAATCCTATGCAGATAAACAATCGTTCAACTTAAGACCTACATATTTTCGAAGACCCCTCACGTATACCTATCTTAAATGTATAACAAGTTCTAAATGCACCATTGCTTTTTCTTTTTTGAGAATAATATACGTGTTCATCATATAATGCATGCACACAGTAAACCATGATCATCATATATACGTGTTAGCATTATATAGTGCATCCTTTTAGTGCATGCTATCCTTAAACTATTGTAGGGTCTTTTGGGCTCATAAATATCTTGGCATGGTCAACAAAAATTCTCACTTTTATGTCTACTATCTTTTACGTGTTATCCTTGTGCATGCTATCTTTTACGTGTTATCTCACCTTCTTCAACCTCACATACCACACCTCCATAACCAACACTTTTTTACACACAAAAAAACAATTCAAAAAATCAAAAAACCCTCCAAGGATTTTCCCAAATTCATCAAGATCAGAACTTCAAAAAAAAATCTTGAAACCTGAAAAAAGCAAAAAGCAAAGTGATTTTTTTTATAGAAAATTTAACCGATCTGTTGATCAAATTAATGGGATTTTTCTTTCACTGCTAAACATTTGACCACCATTTACTCCACAACAGTCGAAAAATTAAGGCAAGATAGTGCGATTGTTTCGGTTGGTGAGGCAACCGAGTTTTTGAAAAAGTTGGGAGGCGACGCGTCGGAAGGGAGGAAGCTAGTGAGGGCAACGCATTGAAAAGTGAGGTTGTGGTCATTGGGCAACGCCCATTAGCATCGGTCTAACAATACCCCAAAATAAACCAACCAAAACAAAATCCAAAGGTATCTTCAATAGATATGAAAGTACCAAAAGAAAAACATAATCTCGTCACAAACAAATCCAAATATTGTCAAATTTAAACATAACATAAAGTCTTCATAATGCAACTAAGTCTCGCCTAATTGCATCCCTCAATCTTTGCCTTAGAGTGCTCACCTGAAAATGATGCTTAAAAC
>LBNU01005607.1:1134-18982 GCA_014162995.1 Artemisia annua | reverse complement strand
TGAGTTAAGGTGGTTATGTTAGTCTCACTCCATTGGCCAACAAAAACCGCGTCATCCGCAAAAAACATATGAGACAAATTTACCAACCCACCCCCTAACCTAATACCTTGAAACATACCCGCGTCAACAATACGTTGGAAAGATAAATGCAAACTTTCCATAATCAAAATAAAAAGAAAAGGCGATAACGGATCACCTTGCTTAAGGCCTCTTCCAAATTGGAACTCTTCCGTGGGGCTGCCATTCACAATAATAGATCCCCTCGAAGACGTGAGACACCCTTGAATCCATTTGCACACTTATCCCCAAACCCAAACTTCCTAAGAACTTCGTCCACGAAATCCCACCTAACCGAGTCATATGCTTTTTCAAAGTCTACCTTAAAGATGAGAGCTTGTTTCTTTTTTATCTTGCACCATTGAATCACTTCATTGAGAATAAAAGGCCCGTCAAGAATCTGCCTATTAGCTACGAAAGCTGATTGGACCTCATTAACAATATCATTCAGGACACCCGTAAGTCTATTCGCTAAAATTTTAGCAATGATCTTTTATAAGCTCCCAATCAAACTAATAGGTCTAAAGTCATTGACTAAGTTCGCGTTAGGGATTTTAGGAATTAACGCAATAAAAGACGAGTTACACTCCTTAGGAATATCAGAATGCAGAAAGAAAAATCTCACAGCTTCGATCACATCCTCATGAATGAGATGCCAATATCTACGATAGAATCCGAAAGTAAATCCATCAGGCCCGGGTGCTTTATCCGTACCACAATCCCACACCGCCGTTTTAATCTCTTCGTTGGTTATCTCCTTCTCTAAATCTCTAACCTGGTCATCCGAAATTCTCTTTGGAAAGTCCATATCAATGCTCGCAGTTTTATTGTCCGGTTTACAGAATCTATCACAAAAGTGTTTTAAAAATGATTTTTAACCTTATACGGATCGTCAACCCAAACACCTTCCACCATAAGACCTGTTTATTTGGATAGATAACTAGACATGTTTATTTGGATCTCTAATATAAATAGCATGAAAGAACTGACTGATAAGTTTTTTTGTAAGTTATTTCGATCTCTAATATATAATAATAATAACAATAATAATAATAATAAAGTTATGTGCGTGAGTGCGAAATGGGTATTTCATATTTTGTGCTTGAGTGTGAAATGTTTTTGTTTAAGCGGCTAAATAAAAGATACTCGGTAATGGATATAAGAGCACTCGCATCCCTAACTCAAGACTCGCGTTAAGGTGTTTTTTTTCTTTTTTATTTTTTTTTTTTGCGTTAGAATCNCATTCACCCCCTCTAACGGGTATTTACACTCCCCCCCTCTAACGTAAACTAACGGGTATTAGGCTACTAAAAAAAAAAAGGTTTTCGTAATGTATATTTTTTTTAATTTTGTACTTTATTTTTTTTCGTTGTAACTTTTTTTTTAATGCGTATTGTAATATATTTTAAAAATGAATGTTATGGTTTTTAATAAATGAAGTATTAGTTTTAGTTTAGGGTTGAATTTGAAGATATTTGATTTAAAGTTGAGTTAAGATGAGTTAAAGTTGAGTTATGATTGCGGGTGTTTTTTTTTAGTTAAGGTGAAAAAGTAAAAGCTGATGTGACGCTGACGTGACATTGTGTTAAAATTTAACCCAAGTTATGGTTGCTAATGCTCTAATGGGGAGGAGTTAAAGAAAAGTTATGATGCGACACTGACGGAAAAATAGTCAAAAACACCATTACCGTTGCACCCCATGATGTAGTGGTACATCCACGAGCGTCAACTCACACTTTACTACTTTCACCAAATTAAATCATCTTCAATATAGACTCATAAGACGTGAAATGGGCCCTTAAAAGTCAGTCTTTATTAACAAATTTTAACATAATACGGAGTACCATATTTTTCTTGTCTTTTTGAGTGTTGAAAAGAAAGAAGATGGGAGTGTAAACATCAAGTCATTTTCGTATTGAATTTTGGTACGATGATGTATTGATGTTCCACTAGGCACGTCTAATCTCTCATTCATATTCATTTATTCTTAACTATAACATCAACTCATAGGTGTTGTGACAAATCTATCTTCATATAATTCATTATTTCGAGATACTTTGACTAAATTAAATATATACAGTAATTTTCTGGAGTGTTAAATTATTATTGTAGTTATTGTTTAGAGTCAATAATCTTTTTTAAAGAAACATTATAGGAAATGTTTTTAATGAAAAATACTTTGTGTTTGTGTTTGAATGCAAAAGTAGGAAGACAGTGTATGCAACAATAGTGTAAAAAGTACAAGACAGACGACCAAAACAGCAATGTGAGTAGCCATTTTCTTGCAACTTCTGGCAGTTCTATCGTTTTCCACAGTACAAACAAGGGTGTAAAGTGTAAAGCTCTGCCATATGCTTTAATGATATTTATTTGTCGATTTTAAATGACCGTGACACACTTTAGGTATTTCGAGTTATTTTTAAGGGGAAATGATCTCTGTTGCTGCAACTTTTTTGGCATTTTTCTTCTTCCAAATTTGATAGCTTATTCACCAATTCATGTTTGCTTCCATATCCGTTCTCCATATTAACATAGGGTAAAACAAAACTCAAAAACACTTGATAACTAGGGACAACATGCTTAACTTGTTGCTTATGCTAACAAAATTGAAGAAAGATCTCGCAACCACAAATGCTGAAAATAAGCTAAAAGAAAACGACACGGTGAAGGAAAAAAGAGTACTACAACAAGTTTTCATAAAAAAACCTATCATCTTGCAAAACGGTTGATCTACAATGCAATAAAATAACCCAAAATTTTATCAATATTAGTAACACATACCCTTTGTAAAAAAGCCACATGAGTTACTAAAAAGTAAATCCAAAACATATTGCCAAGTGACATCCTAAGGATGTGATCTGAGCATAAGCAAATATAACCATGATCACCCAAGCAATAAATGTCTAGAAAGGAGACCTGACTTGCAGATGCAACTTCAAAACATATCGAGGATGCAAAATAAAAGGGAACTTTATGGCAAAGCCGTAGAGGTTATGTCCTCTAAAATATTATGATCAAAAGTTTCAAGAAAGTTGAAACTTGAAACTATTAGGGTCATATATTCATAAATTTCTTAATTGCTCGTGTATGCTCCATGACCCAAAGCATGCCTTAACTAAATGGCTAAATCCGACTCATTAATACATGACCAACTACTAAACTCAAGTTTCGTTTTACCCGATTTTCCTTGAAGGCAGCCTATAATCACCAATCCTTATAACCAACCTTAACTTGTACACTTTATAGAATGTTTAAATGTGTATAACCCTTATTATTGTGACTTCAACAAAACAAAGTAAGAATCAAGTCAATATAATAATGTTTCAGTGTTTGGCAAACTCAATTTGATGCAAAGCATTTGATTCTTGTATCGTTAAAATAAAAAAAATAATATGAGTACTCGGGGGCAAGAAAGCTTAATGTAAAGTTACATAATCAACTCTAGTTTATTATTTTCAAGATTTAAACTCTAATAGTGTATCTCATTTTTGTGTTTTGCCCGGCCCAACTTAATGGACCAATCCTCCTACCATTACAGGCTTAAACTCAGTTGCAATTTTATTCTTCTGTTTGAGCATTTTGGGCCGGATAGTTTTCATTTTCGTGACAAGTTTTTACCCCTAAATTTTAATTTATTAATTGTGATCGTCTTTTTTTTTTTTTTTTTTTTTTTTTTTTTTTTTTTTTTTTTTTTTTTTTTTTTTTTTTTTTTTTTTTTTTTTTTTTTTTTTTTTTTTTTTTTTTTTTATATACATATCTTTTAATTCTTTATTTCGATGTCTTACTATGTTTAGTGAATTACTGTCATTGCAAAGTATTCTTGAGCCTCAATCATGTTTTCTTTCTTGATTTTTTTATGGCGATCATTGTCTTTAGGTTAATTTAATTGTACTTTTCTTCACTTTTATTGTTACACGAGGGACTCCACCCACTGGACTTGAATTATAAGACTATGATGGATAGAACATAGCACCTTGCGAGATTTAAGTTTAAGACCTCTTATGAGAGTTCACAAACTTTTACCGTTTAGACCACTCCTTACCGTTTAATGTAACTCGATATATAGGCAACTATTTCAGGTTTTCACTTATTTTGCTCACATATTTTACTGTGGTTAACCCTGCACCATTTGCAAACTGACATATTTTATTGCTTTGTAACTCTTTACTAAAATTTTAGTCAATGCTGATCACTCGTGTCATTTTCGTCACACAGCACAGGGATATTCATTATTAATATACTGAACCAAAGGGCCCGTTTGGTTGGATTTTTTATTTTATTTTTAATTTTTTTNTTAAATCAAGTTGTTTGATTGTTTTTTTAAGATTTGAGTTTAGTTTTTTTAATCCAAATATAAGGGTGTTTATTAAAGATGGAGGATTATGTGAGTTTTATAACAATGGTGGGACCAAAAGTTTCTTATCTTAAATCAAATTCTAAATCCTAAAACCAAATTTAAATACAAATCAAAATCCTAATCATAAACCAATCTACAAATCAAACGGGCCCTTAAGTTACAACAAGATTCTTCTACAGATTCTCAAATCTTTAATTCTTATTGACCTGTTATTTTTCTTGTTCAAATATCGTCACTCCTATATACCTTTAGAGGGCTATGCATGGTGGCCTGAGCACCCTCGATATCCGATTTGTACCCAAGCCAAATCCAAGTCATAACACCGAGTAATCCCTACGCCAAACCATTTGCCAATTCCTTGAGTTAAGCCAAGAGCCGAACTTTTGCATTTTTTTTAACCTTTTCGTTCAATTTTACACAATCATTGTTCACTCTATGTAAACCCCCTTTTACACAAATACAAACTCATCTTTCACTTTCACTTTGTTTTACCATATCTCCAAAAGGGGTCACCAAAATGATATTTTCTACAATAACATTCTCAGGACGTCGCAAGCTCCAAACTCATCATCTTGTCAAATCCCGCTACACCTTAATCTGCAGACTCAATATCTTCCTCGCACCCTCAATTTGCTCCGTTCGATAGCCAATATACTATGCCAACATTCACACCCGAACAATATTTTCTTCAACAACAAATACTTCAATAACATTTCAACAAATTTAATAACATCCACCACAATTCTTTTCACAACAACAAACACAACCACAACCACCACCATCACAACCATTACAACCACCACAAGAAACCCAAGAAACCGAAAGGCAAAGAAAAGAAAAACGACCCGCCAAACCCATTATAACAAACAACCACAACAACCGAGGGCATCCTTAAAGAATCCTACTCGTTTGATGCAAGAAGAGGAAATATTATTAGCCGAGTTTTATGTTGTCATTTCCGAGGATAACCAGATAGGAAATGACCAAGATGAGCAATCATTTTGGGGCCGGGTTTTTAATGAGTTCAACAAAAGTGCTCCACACCCACATATCAAGCGGGGAAGTGGGCAACCTTGAACGGAAATTGCCAAAAGTTCAACTCTATCTACAAATGGTTAAAACATTTGAGTAGAAGTGGGGAAAACGAAGTTGAACTTTTGAGCCGTTGTAGGAGCACATGTCCTGACGAGAGGGACGAAAGAAAAGCGTTTACTAAAAAGGGCCATGGGCAATCTTGAAAAAACACCCAAAGTATGAAATGACCGAACCCCTTTATCTGGATGATGACACTGGATGTACCGACCTATTCGGACTTCGAAGATGATCTGAGACAACTTCTCCCCGACAAACCATGAAAAGTAAATCGAAGACTATGTCGGCCACCACGAGGAGTAACCAAGATTTTGGGGGAGAGTGTATAAAATGAATTAAGACTCAAACGGGAGACCGGTCAAGAGATGTATGTGATGACTAAAGTGAAGGAAGCGACAATAAAGGGGTTGAAAGAAATTAAGTTTCTTGACACCAGCACCGCGGGGTTATCAGATGAGGATGCTTTTATAATTAACATGCAAAGAGAAGATCAAATTCGACTAAAATATAGACCTGATATGCAATCATCTATGTTATTTATTTATTTATTCTTATTTTCATATTGTAATTTATATATATATATATATATTTCTGAAAAATTAGTTGATCTATACTATCTATAAAGAGAAAATGGTTAAAAAGTTAAAAAGTGAAAAGTGAAAAACTTAAATTAATGTTTTGCCTAAATTACCCTTAACTAATGCATTTACCACTCCTTAATACCTCTAATTTAAAACTTAATCAAAATTTAAATGAAAACATGGAAACTTACATTACACGTTCAATTTTTTTGTCAACTTAAAAACATGGAAAGTTAAATGAATAATTAATAAATGAAAACATGGAAATGTAAAATTGTTTTGTCAACTTAAGAATGAATACACACGTATATAAAAACAAACTTTTAAATACTAGACGAGTACCCGTGCATAGAAACGGAATTTTATAGAGGCAGATAGTTATAGTGATATTTTGGTTACACAAAACGTTACACAAACCACTTAACCATAATATCATTATAATTAAATGCCGCTAAAAAATCCCGTAGCTATGCACGGGTACTTGTCTAGTTTAAAAAAATAGAAAAATAAAATAAAATGGAGTTTTGTTTTTGCGAGTGAAAAAAGATGTTTTGCTAAGATAGCATGATGTGCACTTAAAATGAAGTTTTTGCTTGTGCCATTATACCTGGCACTTTTATAGCTACTGGCATGACAATGACTGACATGTGTTTTGGTTGCAAAAAAAATATATCACTTCAATGAAGACAACATACTATTTTATCTCGACACTGATTTCTGTTTTCGGCCCCTACCTCTACTGTTGACATTAACGCTCACGACATTATGCATTAGTTACTTTCCATCACTCTTTCGTTTTCTCCATGGTACGAAACCAGCTGATAGCTAATAAATGTGATTCCCACTCTTTTTCCTTTTTTTTTGGAGCAAAATTCCCACTCCTTTTCCACCATGTAATAAAACCAACAATCAAACAAACCCGTCAATGGATATCCTTTTTCTAAAGCTACTAATTTCCCAAATATTTGTGCGTGAACATGAAACCTACTCGGTTAACTTAACAAATTGTTTGCTAAACTGTGACCGTATATACTGACATACTTTAGTCCGACGAAGATTAGGGACACCATGTGCCGACACGATACTAATTAACATAAGATTTATATCTAATGCGAATTAATGTTAATTATGAGATTGGTTGGGAAGTCTTAGTATTAAAAGGACTTGATGTTTGTCGACTTGGAGGCAAAAACTGGGTCTACCATGTTAAAATTTGCAATCATGGAAAATGTCTGATCAATATCTAAGCTTTCAGTCACATCTATTATTCGAGTCCACCGAAGTGCACACACTCTCAAAGATTAGATGAACTCCAATGTTCATAGCATTATACAGTTGTTAGACCATCCGTAGTGGAAGGTCGAACCCTCGGTCGGCCACCTTAAGGAACGCGTCCCCTCATTACGACCCCTAGACGTGTCCTGCTTGTTAAAAATGGAAGAATTGGTCGTTCACTCGACCGAGTAAAATGGCACAAAAAGTACAGCCCAATGGCTAGTTTGGGGTGTTTATTAAAAAAAGTTTGCCTATAAAATTCTAAATAAATACCTTATATATTTCTCCTATAAATACCACGACACTTCTCAATTTTTAAGCACACTTTCTCTTTTTCAACTATTATATACTCTACTCTTCTCCTACTCAAACTAATGAATTTCGATCAATTTTTTTTACCGACTCAGATGAGGAAGAAGTTAATAGTATCGAGCTTGAATTTTTAAAAGAAGCCGCTATTCTTATTCAAGCTTCGACAAAAATAAGGTTTTTGAGCTGCCTGAGCATTGAATTTGAACACGTTCCTTCCAGTCGAATAGAATCTATTAAAGCAAAGCCAAGAGGCGATAGCGAATCTGTATGAGGCTAGGTTAGCTGAAAAATGGATATCGGTTCAAGGACGTAAGGTGACCCTGTTTTTTAAGGGTAAGAAGGGGTAGAGAAAATGCCTCGAGCCAATGTTCGAGTACCAGGCGCTACGACGCTGAAATAACCAATGCCATACTCCCAGAAAAAGCTCGAACGACCTTCAACAAAAGGGTACCTGTACCCGAAACCGACACAGGTGGGTAGGTAGAGAAAACCTAGGGGCGCGAGACAACTCTCTCTAAGGAACTCGGCAAAATAGCCCCGTAACTTCGGGAGAAGGGGTGCCTCTTCACAAAGGGGGTCGCAGATGCTTAATAATAGTGAGGAATAATCAAATTAAATTCATGGATTTACTTGGCAATTTATGGTCCAATAAAGGATTTTTATCTTCGAAACCCATTGGAAGGGGTAGTGCACGAGAAAAAGAAATCATGCACTTTTTCAATCCCAAAAACTCCGCGTAACTTGGTAGATAGAGATTATTACGGTGCTAATGATCCTCTAGTAGCCGCTTCCTTCTCTGAAAACCCAATGTACGGCGCACGTACATTCCGTAAGCGGTTTCGAATGAGCCGAACACTATTCACACACATTGTTCGGAAATTAACTGATAATGCGTCGTATTGTCACTAAGGTATTGATTGTATGAGAAAAGTTGGCATTTCCCCATTAATGAAGTGTACATCCTGTTAATACAAATATCGCCTAAAAACGTTATTTATATTTTATGATCTTTGCTAAGTTTTGTTAACGACAAAGTGTAAACTTTAGGTTTTAGTAAAACATGATTTTAGTTTTAGTCTTGCATAACCAGACTTTATTTGCTACATTTACATTTCATATTAAACATAACATTGTCATATTTCTAAATATAGAAAATGTAACATGACATCATGGCATACATCATGAGCATTTATGAAAATGTTTCTAAATCTAGTAGTTGACTTTTCATAAGATCTCTTACACATTTTAGAAGGATTCTTACTCTATCTATTGTGTGTTGACTTGAAGAAACTTGATTTGACATTGTTAGACATGGAAAGATTTCTTGAAGACTTTGACTGTCAAACCTGGCGGAACCCTGGGGTTACAAGGGCGGAACCCTTGTTTTGGTTTCGTTGGATCCACCAGGCTGCTGGTTTCGTTGGCTATAAATAGCAAGTCACTTGCAAGAAATCTCTTATCACTTCTCAATATAATTTACACATACATTCTCATTGCATTCATCTAACTCATTAACATTTCATTTGTGAGATCTTTTGTAGCAAAGAAGATCACAAGTTCATACCAAAAGTTACAAGTCTCAACATAACGTTGCAAGTCTTGTTAGCTTAGTTTTGTGTAACCTAGTGAGGTTTATACATCTATTCATTGTGTACTTTCAGTAGTGATAGGTTAGTATTTTAGGCCTTAAAATACATAGTGTGACGGGAGTGGTTGTACCATTGTAAAAGAACTCGAAATCTAGCTTTGTGTCGGTAATCTTGTGTAAGCGACGTGTAAGATTTTCTTCGCCGGTAAAAGGAGCTTGTTGACTAGTGAAAGAAACTCTCGAGTTGGATACTCGGGGCGTGGAGTAGGGCAAGGAAAAAGAGTCCTTGTAGCCGAACCACGATAAACTATCGTGTTGTGGTTTGATCGTTTCTTTCTTTATTCTTGCATATTACATATTGTCTTTTAGATTAGATCTTTGATTACACGGAAAGTTTTAAAAGATAATTAAGTTAAAAACCGGTAAACTATTCAACCCCCCTTCTAGTTTTCCACAATTGGCATCAAGAGCTACGTTACTCAAACTTTTAAAATATATTGTGTTTTAAAACTTGAAAGGATCCATGGATTTTGAAAATTACAAAGAAGGGCAATCTATGCAAAGACCACCACTATTTGAAGCTAATGGTTTCATATATTGGAAAAACCGTTTTGAAACTTACGTGAAGTCAAAAGATATAGATCTATGGTATATAATTATTGAAGGTGATAACATAGCTACTTTTAAGGATGATACAAATGGTAAAGATGAGAATAACACTTTTACCAAACACAACGAAGATCAAAAGAAATTGATTGCTAAAAATAAAGGGCATATTTATATGATGCTAGTATTATGACGTCTGGCCAACGTGATAATACTTACATCATATAACGTGCACTTGTTGTGTTTATAGGATGTCTTGAGAAGTGCCTTAGTAGAGACTTAGAATTCTGTTTCGTTTGCGACGATCTGCGAATAGTGAGACCTTAGGATTTTTTTTGATTGGTACGTTTGATCTGCCTTATCGCCGTACATTTTGATACGCACGGATACACGTCACACAATTGTTCGACTACTATTTTTTAATAAAACCCAAGTTCCGTTGTAGAGCTTCCTGCCATTTAATGTTATCGGACAACTTATCTTCTATTTATATGAATTTGATTCGAGCCACACCTATACTTGCTATGTATACACTCCTCACGATCGATGAATTCGTTTCATGATGACTTGTTATGCGATAAAATATGAAATTTTGGATTTTGAGAATCAAGATCTGTCAGCTTACGAAAATACCTTTGGAAGGTTGCCTTAATGACGAAACTGTTTGTAAAATTGAAGAGTTAAACTTATATATGTCACTTCCATCGTGCTATCATTCGATACATTTTCATCTGATCAGTTTATTTCCTTGTCCGCGAATAGAATACCCACCCAATTCTACATCTTCTTTTGAATATTTTTGTGAAGGATATGATTGCCACCTGTTACGTTCGATATGTGGTTCTTTTGATTTGGAATTCTTTGCGATGTGCCTTCTACGGGGAAACCGAAACCACCTTTGAATCGTTAAGATCAAGTATTGAGAAACAAGATTCTTCTATTGCTGAAATTCTTTCAGTTGGTGTACCTTCGTTTTGTTTCGCCACCTTACCTTTCTCATTTTCAAGGACGAAAATTCTTTTGAGGGGGAGATAGTTGTAAAACCCGTATTTTCATAACGTGCTTAAATTACCAAATTGCCCCTATTACTTAAAGTTTGATTTAAAGACTTAAACAAATACAATTAAATTCCAAATAATTATGATTTGCAACATATGAAGTATGACAATTTTCCTAAACTTGATTTGTACCTTAAGTACCAAAAGAAAGTATATAAACTTACAAAAACATTTATTTAACTAATCATACCTTTTATCTATTTATATTATGTATTTAAATCACTTAAAAATAAAGATATGATCAAGATATTTTGGGAAATGATTCAGAATAGCAAATTAACCTCTAATCACTCCTTTTAGCCGAAAATAGGGTGAGATACCCTCCATATATGTCGTACATACTCCTTTTTATTTATATAAACTCTTGAAAACCCTAAATACACATAAAAATCACACCGATGGCTCCATAACTTCTGGAGGCTCTTGGCCATTTTTCCTAGATGTGATCTGAGTTATGGAGGCTAGAAAAATACTGGTTAAGTTGGTGGAGTGCTCGGGTTTCAATTTCGATTTTGTTTGTTCGATTTTGTGGCCGAAAAAAGAGAAAATTCATTTCTGCTCATTCTTTTCGATCCAGCCTCTTTGGGTATTTTTCTATCATCCATATTATCCTTTATAATCTGGGGTTTTATATCAGATAGGTTACCAAACTTTCCGATTTTGTTCACCTTAGTTACCCAACTATTTTTTTGTGCAAATGGGTTACCAAACTTTGCGATTTTGTTCACCTAGGTTACTAAACTTACCAAAATATATGTAAACATCACTGGAACATATAAAAACACGACATTTATGCTACTTAACTTACCCAAAAATGTACGTTCAGGTTACTCGGATTACACTGAAAATATGAGGTGTATGCTACCCAAAAGTTCAGTAACCTAAGTGAACAAAAAAAAGTTTAGTAACTTAGGTGAATAAAGTTGGAAAGTTGGGTAACCTATCTGATATAAAACCCTTATAATCTGTATAAAATCATAAAATTGGTCCATGCATGTTAAACAAGTTATACGAATTTAAATAATATGAAAACCCTAAAATCATGCTAAAAACCCAAATCAGCCAATATGAATTTTTGGTGGCTAGATATGATTTTTGTAGTATGTCATTACGTGTATGTAACTTTTATAAAATGTGGTTACAATTATTTGAAGCTTATGGAAATTGTTTTGATTTATTTGTTGCCAATCCGATCAAAATATATGAATAAAATGGGGCATAAATACTAAAGTTAGGGTTTTGATATTTTATTTGATATATTGAATGTGTTTAAGGTTAAATTAACGATTGGTAATGATTGGTAAATTTTAGGGTTAGGGTCTGTTAATTAAATGTAATACCGATTGGATTTTAAAATGTGTAGGGTATGTTTTGTAATTTTATAAACATATGGGTTATTTTTTTAAGTTGTATTAGAGCAAGGGTGAGTTATATAAAATATAATATGAGGGTGTTATATGTAAAATTCATGATTAAAAGGTTTAAGAGGTAATTTGTTAATAAATTAATCCGATTTGAAAATAATTAGAAAACTTAAGGGGCTAATCATATAATTATGGATATTCGGCCTAAATAATATTAAAGGGACTAAAATTGTAATTTTGTGATACTTGGTGGAATTATGTGGTTATTTGGTTAATTATGTGATTTATATGTTAATTAGATGATTAAAAGGGTTAAATTGTAAATATGATAACTAGAAGGACTAAAAATGTAAATATGGATATGTGGGACATATTTCTACCTAAAAATGTTAGAGGGGCTGTTTGTGACATTTTTGTAAAGTTATGTGGCTTATGTATTAATTATGACAGTTAATGGTTTAATTATGGAATTTGGATAAATTAAGGGATTAAAATGGAAACTCTAGAAACTAAAGGGTGTGAAGTGTAAGATTGGCATATTTGGTATTCTTGACTTATGTTTATGTGTTATAATGTGAATATTATCATTTGTGACCCTTAACTTGCTTTATTGACACTTCTAACCCTAAAACATATTAAGTGACTTTAAGAAACCCTAATTTCAGAAAACGTGCATAAAATGAAATCTGTAATACAAGAGGCTATGGAACTTGGTAAAATAGTAAAACTAACTTATAAGAATATGTTAACATTCGGAAACTTGTTAATTTTGGAAATCTGCTAATTATGGAAACCTGCTATTTTGGAAAGTACTATTTATGGAAACCTTCTAAATAAGGAAACTTACTAAAAATAGGAAGTCTCCTAAAATGATTAAACTACTTGAAGTGAGAAGTTACTAAATATGGAAAGTTACCTAAAATAGAGAGCTGCTAAATATGGAAAGCTACTAAAAATGAAAAGATAACTAAAAGAGGTAACTTACGTGATTCGGACTCTTCTTGATTCGTATCCATTCTCTTCTAGGTTCGGTGAAGCGGGAGTGATCCATTGCTCTCATTGTTTATTTGATCTTGCTTTTGCTTTTGGATTAAGGTACAAATATTCTGACCTTCTCACAGGTTTCTCATGAACTCTCTCTCATCTTAACCTTGATTTGTGAGCCTTGCTATGCTTCTCTTGAATTGTGAGCCTTTGACATTTGATCTGCCATTGTTATTTGAACCTTCGTTCCGTGTGAACCTTTGCACCTTGGCTCTGAGGTTGATGTATGATGAGACGAAAAATGTTACGTTTTTAGGGGTCAGTTTGAGTCCTAATTCGTATATTATTTGATCGGATTTCACCCAAAGTCGTTTCTTTTCTCATTTTAGGTACTTTTGAGGAGAAAATCACAAAAGATGCATTTTCGGGCGTTTTCGGAGTGAAAAAGTGCGGAAAACAACAAAATCTCAAAAGACCCTAAAGTGCACTGAAGGTGACGGCGTCACAAGCTTCAACGTGACGACGTCAGGAACAAATGAAGTGAAGAAATTGGAAGTTACTCTCTTATATCTAATGCGAATTAATGTTAATTATGAGATTGGTTGGGAAGTCTTAGTATTAAAAGGACTTGATGTTTGTCGACTTGGAGGCAAAAACTGGGTCTACCATGTTAAAATTTGCAATCATGGAAAATGTCTGATCAATATCTAAGCTTTCAGTCACATCTATTATTCGAGTCCACCCAAGTGCACACACTCTCAAAGATCAGATGAACTCCAATGTTCATAGCATTATACAGTTGTTAGACCATCCGTAGTGGAAGGTCGAACCCTCGGTCGGCCACCTTAAGGAACGCGTCCCCTCATTACGACCCCTAGACGCGTCCTGCTTGTTAAAAATGGAAGAATTGGTCGTTCACTAATGGCACAAAAAGTACAGCCCAATGGCTAGTTTGGGGTGTTTACAGGGGCGGTACCAGAAAAACTTTTAAGAGGGGGCAAAAGTTAAAAGTGGGTACCAGTCGGGTCATGTCAGTAACGCCACCTTTGTTGCTATAACGCAATCGATTTTACTTTTAATGAAAGTAAATTTTTTAGTATTTGTTTGCATGCGAGAACCAAAACTAAGAATTGATGATGATATGCACAATATTTAGCACATACTTACTTTTTCTTATAGATATTAACACAAGGTTGAAGCAAAAATCAAAAGTTAGATAACAAAATTCGCAAAGTAGCAAAAGAATCGAACATTATACCTCCACGAAAGTGCAAATGTCCTTAACCACTTGACTATGATTCAACTATTGGATAAATTTTCACAGTTTTACTATTTACCCATTTACGGGGGCAAAATGAATTTCCGTGATCAATCGACATTACTCGAGTGAACTTTGTGGGGGCAGCTGCCCACACTGCCCCCATTGTGGTACCGCCTCTGGGTGTTTATTAAAAAAAGTTTTCCTATAAAATTTTAAATAAATACCTTATATATTTCTCCTATAAATACCACGAAACTTCTCAATTTTTAAACACACTTTCTCTCTTCTTCAACTATTATATACTCTACTCTTCTCCAACTCAAACAAATGAATTCCGATCAATTTTTCTTTACTGGCTCAGATGAGGAAGAAGAAGTTAATAGTATCGAGCTTGAGTTTTTAAAAGAAGAAGCTATGCTTATTCAATCCCAAAAACTCCACGTAACTTGGTAGATAGAGATTGTTACGGTGCTAATGATCATCTGGTAGCCGCTTCCTTCTCTGAAAACCCAATGTATGACGCACGTACATTCCGTAAGCGGGTTCGAATGAGCCGAACACTATTCACACACATTGTTCGGAAATTAACTGATAATGCGTCGTATTTTCACTAAGGTATTGATTGTACGGGAAAATTTGGCATTTCCCCATTAGTTAAGTGTACATCCACAATTCGTCAATTAACATACGACACCGTTTCAGATACTCTAAACGAATATCTGCAAATGGGTGGCAAAACATCCCGTGATTCTCTCCAAGCTTTTTGTAAGGGTAATATGGACTTACATGGAGAGGAGTTTTTGAGAAGACCTACTTATGCTGATATCAAAAAACTCTATGCTTTTCACGAGCAGAAACATGAGTTTTCTGGGATGTTACGAAGCATTGAGTATACAGGTTGGTCGTGAGCTAATTGCTCAAATGCATCACGTGCTCAATATTATAGGGTGATAATGGGCAACATCCAGTCATTTTATTGGAATCAGTTGCCTCACAATCCATAATGGATTTGACATGTGTTCTTTGATGTTTCCGGGGCGAACAATGACGTGAACGTTATACGTCAATCGCCTATTTTCAACGATCTCAAAAATAGGATGGCACTAGAGGTTCCATTTGTGGCTAATGAGGTGACTTATAAATGGGGATATTATCTTACTGATGTGATATATTCGGAATGGTCTTTATAGTTAAGTCCATTTAACAGTCGGGGTCGACTGATAAAAGCGAATAAGGTATAAGAACGCGCACGAATCAACAAGGAAATATATGGAACGAGCGTTGAATAAGGGATACAATGTACGCATGCATCATATTACATATATAATTATAAAAAGACAAAGGAAGGGTAATCTCTCCTGACTTTTATCCAGATGAGCAACACCATGATGATGATGTCGTACGAACGGATGAAGAAACGCTACAAGTTATCAGAGATATATACAACGAGAAAACTAATCTAAGCATTAAAGCTGATTTAGTGGAACACATTTGGCGTCGAACAAATGAACTCTAATTTTATTGTAATGTTTTTACTTTATTTGAATTATTAATGTAATGGCTTTTAATTATTAATGAAATTTTAATTTTATAGTTTAAAAAAATGAAAATGAAAATGAAAAGAACAAAAGATGATTGCAGTCATCATTACGGGTACTTGGTCATGGAGAAGGTCTAAGACTAGGTGCAATGGGTGTGAGGGGTCACCCTCCACTTTACCTCCTCACCATTCACACTATTGCATGCATGTGTGTCACGCGTGAGTATGGGAAAAAAAAAAGAATAATGGTGACAATGGTAACCACTCGATACCCGTGCAAGTTTTTATTATTTATTTGATTTGTGAATGTGTGTGAGGTATTTTGTGGGGTATATTTAAAAGGTGAGGGAAGTGGTAACCATTGTGGGTAAAAAGTGATGAGAATGGTGATGTGACACTGAAGTAGAAGGTGAGAGAGTGATGAGCATGCGGTCAAAGAAAAAGAAAACTAAATTGACGCTGAAGTGGTAAAAATGACCGCGATCACCATTACTACTATCCTTATGCTTATATGTATTTTTTTTACATATGATATATTTATACACATTTGAGTTCTTTTATTAGGTTAAAAACCTATCCTACCACCTAGGGGTGGAAAGGAGCCGAGCCGCTCGTGAAAAGCTCAGGATCGGATCGGTAAAAAGCTCGAACGAGCCAAGCCTAAACGAGCTCGAGCCCAAGATCGAGCCTAAGTTAGGGCTCATTTAATAATCGAGCTCGAGCCCAAGCTCTATTCTAAAAGCGAGCCTAAACGAGCCCTAGAAATATATACATGTATATATATTGTCTATACATATAAACGAGCTTAAAAGTAGTAAACGAGCTCGAGCCTTATGTAATTAACAAGCCAATCTCCATTTGAACTTTGTTTTCTTTAAAATATTTTATAAATTAGTCGAGCCCGAGCCGAGCTCGAGTTTGTGAAAATTTTCACGAGCCGAGCTCGAGCTCAAAATATGAGGTTCGAAACGAGCTCGAGCCCGAGTTTGAGCTTTATATATATAAACGAGCTGATCTTGAGTTCTGGCAGGCTCGGGCTCGAATCAGCTCGTTTTCACCCTTACATACAACCTATGGGTGACAGACAAATATATAAAGCGACAAAAAAAAAAAAAAATCTAATAGAAGAATCCACATGCAAACAAATATTTTCAATTTTCAAACAAGCAATTACCATCTCAACATCCAATAAACATCACTTTGCAATTGGATTGCAGTATCTCTGAGATCGTTCTGGTCGGAATCCGAATATGGATAAGATGGGTGTCATCATGACTGAAATGAGACGGCGGTGAAGAGTGTGTAATTTTCCGGAAGAATGAAGGTGCGCCAATGAGATATGGCCGATTATGTGATATTGGGGAGTAGCTGATATTAAATAAAATGATAAATATGAGATAAATAAGTATGCATTGGGCGCAGAAGGGTAAAAATGGGAACAAGTGATTTAGTATTATAATTTTAGCAATATGTTACAAAATTGTAGTTAGAAATAAGTTTCATCTTGAGTAGGTTTGCATATTTCCCAAAAGATATAACGTCAATTTAAAGATAGTCTAACGTTTACTTCTACTCCCTCCGTCCCAAATTTGTTGTCCACTATTGACTTTTTTAGTCTTTCTTCTTCAACTTTGACTTTAAATATTTTTGTGCATGTTATATAATATTTGATGCAAATTGCAAAATATATAAATGGATTGGTTTTAAGTAGAGGTGGCAAAACGGGCGGGCCGGGCGGGCACGGGTTACGGGCTAAACGGGCTATGGGCTAAA
>LBNU01005606.1:33577-55647 GCA_014162995.1 Artemisia annua | reverse complement strand
ATATACTTAGGGGGTGCATCCGATCGTGTGGTCGGTGTGTGACCTCGTTCGGGGTTCGCGGGGTTCGGCGCGTTGAACTAGACCTCAACCCAAACACGGACCCCAGTTTATTAATCGTTGTCAAGAAGGTGTTCAACCCTAACCAAACCTGCATGCTCGCCCTGAACGGGCGCACCGTGGAGGGCTGACGCCGTTATGTGGACCCGTCTAACCTGGTTTAACAAATATGTCAAGCAGGGTGAATAAGATTGGTGGTTTGTTGATTTAACTAGCTTAAATGCAAAAGAATGATATAACAAGATCTGTCAGATATATGATAAAAATAGACATACAAACTAATTATACGACAATTTCAGGATGATAATCTAGTTATAAGTTATAATGCGTTAATTTCAATAAAAAATCTTAGTGTAATAATCATAACTTCATCATATTAGAGGAGAACATAACAAAGTATATTTAACTCCATATGCCAACATTAAGCAAGACCAAGTTATATATCTTTATTATTTAGAGGGCTTATATACTAGCACAGGGTGTGGCACGTGTTGACCTGTTTACACGTCTGCTCAACCCCAAACACGACCAGTTTATTAAACGGGTTAGACGGGTGTGACTTGTTTGACGAGCCAAATGCTAGTTTATCCTCAGAAGACCCAAACCTAATTAACTTCGTGTCGGTGTTCGTGTCGTTTATCGTGGGTCCGTGTCCGAAATTGCCCCCCCTAGAGCTATATGCCTCACTTCAAGGAGTCAATTGGTGCTTTTCGTATTCAGGATGGTTTGTACAAAAATTTACTTGTTACATAACAAGTTTTCAGGCAAGCTACAAAATTGATCATTATGCACAATTGTTATGGCTGTTTCTTTATTTTAGCGTTATACATCTGATTGTTGTACGTCATTTTTGTCCGCTTTGTTACAGTTGGCTCGTCGGAGTTTGATGCTGATACACATGCATGGGTTCGAGGGAGCTTCGTGGCAATGAAGCTCCTTGTTCTGATGAAACAAAATAGGTAGTAATGAAATGAGACGTTTTTTGGTGGGCAGCAGGAAGTCATGAGATTCTTTACAGCGGTATTATTTTAAGATGTTAGGTTGCTCAAAAGTTTAAGCTGCTCAAACTCCAAAATACATTTGACATAAGTAGAAGGATTAGCATTTCATGAACACTTTGGTTTGTAGCTCTGGAACCGCAATCGATGACGCGGTCTTGATTCACCGTGATCACTGGAAAACGGCGAGTTATTGCAAGGCCATGGCTGGGATGCTGAGATTGGTTGAGTCAAATGGTCAATACTAACAGGGGTCTCATGTGCTATATGTGCTGGTTTGAAAGTAGCAATTTGGGGAACATTTTGCATCATTTTCTGCTTGTAGGTACGTATCTCTCGTAGCATCAAATCGCATAGGTAAAGAGGTCATTGAGACAGAACATGGTAAAAGTGCAGTACATTCTACGGCAAATCCTTTATAGCACGTATGTAAAATTCTAATCATTGCTCCGAAATAAATAACCTTTTTGAAATTATAAAACTTTACGTGTTCGACCTGTTGGAGACTTGGAGATAATACAACTCCTAGATAAGCCTAAGGGGGATATGTAATTGTTTCTTTTTTGATAAATTGTAGGTAGTGATGAAGCGTGCTCAGGATGTTAGAATCTGTTCAACCTTATCCGCCTAGTCATGCATGGGTGCACGTCCATACTCGAAAAGCATGCTGATTCTCTTACATCAGACAACAGGCTACAATAAATAACCCCAAAATGTATATGTTTTTAGAGTGGTTGAAAAAAAAAAAAGATAAAAAAATGATTAAAAAAAAAGAAAGAAAAAAAAAGAAGAAAAAGATTTAAAAAAAAGGAAAAAAATTATTTAAATCATTTATAAATCATACGAATAATATTTATTTAATTCAAATTATTTTGAATTAATTTAAAAATATTTTTAGTTAACTATTATTATTATCCTAAATTATTATTATTATTATTATTATTATTATTATTATTATTATTATTATTATTATTATTATTATTATTATTATTATGGTTATTATTTAAATCATTTTTATTTATTCAAATAACTTAATTTATTTAAATCATTTATAAATCATACGAATAATATATTTTTAATTCAAATTATTTTGAATTAATTTAAAACTATTTTTAGTTAACTATTTTTAGTTAACTATTATTATTATTCTAATTATTATTATTATTATTATTATTATTATTATTATTATTATTATTATTATTATTATTATTATTATTATTATTACTATTATTATTATTATCGTAATTTTTATTTGATTATTATTACTATTATTATTGTTATTATTATTATAATTATTGTTGTTGTTATTTATTTATTTTTTTTTACAAAGGTAAAATATATTAAATAAAATGAAAAGTTATGTACACAAGATAGCACAAGAATAAGAGGATAGGACAAGCCCTAACTCAACTTCATTCTTGCCTGGAACAAAAAAATAAAACAGAAAAACCAACTACAATAGAAATTACCAACATAAAGCTAATGTCCAAAGACAGGTACATAACCAAATAACCAAAAGCTACCCCTGAACTTAAAAACTCAGCATATAAAATAGCTTTATCTAAAGCCATGTGTATACTCTGAATACATGGATGATTCCAAAGGGACCAACCAATGGAGTTTCAAACATCACCATATACATACAACTTATAGAAAGCTAGAATACTGAGTTTAAAGAAGAGGGGAAGCAACATAACTGGGTCCATACAGCAGCAACAATCCAAATCTTGATCCAAAGTAAGATAGTCAAAACAGCAAACAGCAGCAAATATCATGAGCTTTGAGTAGATCACATCAAATATTACTCCCATAGCAAAGCAGAATGAGGATGAAACATCATAATAGCCAATCATCCAAATACCTTGTCTCGTTAAAAAACCTTGCCAAATAAAAACCCTATGGGAAAACTTTGAGCAAGGAAAAAGAGTACAAGGTTCATTAGTGTAAGAGTACCAACTAAGATCAATCCAGAAAAACCAAACTCCAAACGACACTAAAAACCCCATACCCCAATCAATTAACTAACCTCTCCCACATGACTTCAACAGCAAAACAAGACACTAGGACAGAAATAGAAACCCCGCTAATATCCCAAAACAGGCCATAGCCAAACCAAAACATACTGGATACCCAACCAATATAAAAAACAGTAAACCATATAATGAGAGCCATACCAGTTTGACCAAACCTGCTACTAATCCAAAACAAGATGCCAGCGCAGAAGTTAAGATCGGTTCCTGTAGTGCATAGCCATGTATACCCACATCCAACACTCCAATGGCCAGCGCAGGAAGCTATCTTCCCTTCTGTAGTGCATAGCAAATTGCACAATATACCTTCGCCTCGTTCAAAAATATGATTGCATTCCCATAGACCTGTGCTAAGTCAAAGTGTACAGACACAATATACATGTACACCATCAGCCTGATTACTACTCCTCATAATCCAAAAACAAACAGCCAATAAACTTAGAAACGGTTTGACAACCCTAAAAGTTCTCTCTAAAGTGGCGATTTTCTAAACCCTTACATCCCTAATCGTTTTTCCACCTCCATTCATTAAATCTTGTGTTCTTTGCAACGATTTGTTAATTATATTAGATTTACATTCGTGTTATTCATTATTCTTATCAATTGTGTTGTTTAATTCACATTATTTTCTGGTTTTGGTGGCTTTTCTTAGGGTTTAGTTAATCGTTTGTTTATCCCTTTATGGTCTAATCGCTAATCATAATTTTCTGTTAATCCAGAACTTGTGAATCGTTTTCTTGAGGGATTAACCTTTTTGTTGTTTCTCAATCGTCCCTTAACATTCCATAATTCTTATAGTCGGTTCATAAATTTTCCTATATCCCTAAATCGACTTAGTTATTTAAGGACGAGCTGCACTTGGTTTTGGCGTATTGTCATTAATTCTTAACGATTCTCATATTAGGGTTTCGTTTTTTCTTGTATACGCTTGTTGCTAGTCATTGTTCTACCATTAAGATCCTTTATTCTGGTGCTTAATTGTATTTTAAACTCGTTTAGGGTTTATTCTCTTGGATCGTTGGTGTGTTTGGACTTTATTGATAATCAAATTCTGTTTGGGGTTTGATACTTTGTGCTTTGCAAGTAACCTGGTTTTGGGTTTTGGTTCATAATAGTGCAAGTTTCTGCTGCTGTTCGTTGTTGCTACATCAAGGTGCAATTGGGTTTAGTTGCTGGAAGTAATTCGTGTAGAAAGTGGGTTTTGGAGAGATGGAATCGGGGTTTTTGAACAAAGGGAAGTCTGCTTCAACTAAAGGATTGGCTGCTAGGATTAAGAATATTGAGGGTAAAGTTATTGTTAACGAGAACATGCCTTTGAAGTCAATCCTTAAGCGTACAGGTTTGTCGGGTAAAACGGGGAGTTTTAAGCTTCCCAATGAGGATGGTGCTGGTTCAATGGGTGCGTTTGCTGGTCCTATTCAAGAGAGTACGCTGGTTGAGGGGGTCATTAACACATCTAGCAGCCCCATTGCTGCTTGTGAGATACCGTGTGATGATAGGGTCTTGCTTGGAAATTCTGGTCATCATGATAAACTCAAAGATCCACTATCACAACATATTGTAAGTCTTGTTGAAACAGACCTTAGTAAACCTAATGTGGATATTGATACAAACATAAAGGGACAAGATTCTGCTTCAACAAGTGTCAGTACTAATTTGGGTGCTAAAGTCGTTATTCCAATTACCGTGGTTGAAGATATGTGTCAGAAATTTACTAATACTTTATACGGTTATTTTATTGGTCAACGGTTAGCGTTTCCTTTGGTGGAAGATTATGTCAAGCATGCTTGGGCTAAGTTTGGTTTCCAACGTGTTATACTAAGGGGTAGTTTTTTCTTTTTCCAATTTTCGTCACAAGAAGGATTGCGTAAGGTGCTAGAAGGTGGTCCTTGGTTTATTAGATCAACTCCAATCTTCTTAGATAATTGGGTGGCGAATACTAAATTGGAAAAGGGGGTCATTACTAAGGTACCCGTATGGGTGCGTTTTCATAGGCTACCTGCTGTTGTGTATTCGGAAACTGGTATTATGTTGATTGCTGAACGAGTGGGGCGACTCATGCGATTGGATGAGGGTACTTCTGCTATGTGCATTAACCCTTGGGGTCGTAACTCTTATGCACGATGTCTCATTGAGTTATCCGCTGTTCATGATCTATTGGAATTTGTTGAAGTTGATATACCGCTGCCTAATGGGAAGGGTCACTATACGGAATACATTGATATTGAGTATGAATGGTGGCCTCCTCGTTGCTCACATTGCAAGATTTTCAGCCATGAGGTGGGGATGTGTCAAGCTTTGAAACGTCAAGTTGTTTTGGGGTCTGATTATGAACATGTAAGTGCTAAGGAGAAAGTTCACATTAAGAAGGCTGGGAAAAAGGGTACTATATCACAACAAGGGTCTAGGTTTTTCAAACCTAAGTCTAATTTCATTTACAGGCCTGTTTCTAAGCCGAGTTCTAATCAAGGTACTAAGGAGGACAAGCCTAATGAACACTCAAACTCTGCTCCTCCTTCGGGTACTAATGATGATTTATCTCAACCTGTTAACGAGTTTGGCTATTTTAAAGATAACATTAATCTTGATGAACTCAAAAGTGATATGGAGAAAGTATGGGAAGCTGAGAAGGTACTTGATCTAGCTTCTAATTTCCCTAACGTGGAGGGTGATGGGAATTGTTCTGATTTGCAACTTAATAAAGAGGTTTCCAACAGCCCTATTACTACTACAAGTTCGGTTGGTGATCCAAGTGCGAGTGGAAGTTTGTGGGAGCAATTTAATGCTTCTACAAGTAATAATAAATCTCCATTATCAGGTCCGGAAGACTCGGATGATGAAGTTGATGAAGTTTTGGTGATGGAAAGTGGAGGCTTTCTGGATGATATGGAAGATTACTACGACGGATATGATGATCAGGTGGTCCTACCTGATAAACTGCAAGCAATTTGTGATCAATTTGATATTCGCTTGAATACTCGTCGTAGGTAAGTTGGGTTATTGGGCAAGTTGGAGTATTCTTCATGGAAGTAGGTGGACCGCCATAGTGACTCAGAAGGCTCAAGATTTCTTGAGTAGTTTTGTAATGTTTTATTTACTTTTGTTATTATTGGTAGGTTCACTTGTGTAAGTTATAAGAATGGTGTGTCATTCTTATATTAGCGTCTGTAAGTGTCCTTGGACTGAGATGATGGATATACACTCATCCTTTGTACTTCAATGTTTTTTGGCGTAATATATTTTACCAGGGTGAATTAACCCTTTTACCCAAAAAAAAACAGCCAGCGCAGAAAACCGGGTTCGGTTCTGTAGTGCATAGCTTACTAACCTCCAAACAACCAAAAAGCAAGCCAGCGCAGAAGCTAACCTAGTTTTCTGTGGTGCATAGCTAATTGTTAAACATAACTTGCCCCGATCGAAAACTTTGTTACACTTCCATAAACCAGTCCCCAAGCAAAACCAGCAGACCAGCGTTAACACAACAGGTATGTAATAATTCAAAAACCGTATAAAACTATACTGCCACAAACTCAGAATATAAGTCCCATCATCAATAACATACCAACAGTACTGCACATGACTCAAAATGATCATGTACATCAGAAAACAGCTTCAAATACTATGTGATGCCATCAAAAACATTATTGCAACCCATTTTACTACCATACCTTTTACTGCCATTAATGACATTCATAGGAAGTTTCCAAATACCCGCCGCCTTAATAACCTCATGAGAGTACTTAATTTTCAGACCCATCAGCTTATATCGAACCGTTTCCACAATGATTTTAAAGATGGTCTCCTCAGTCCTAAAATCATTTTGAAATATTCTTATATTTCGTTCTTGCCTAATAAAATACACTGCTGCCCCAAAGACCAAACGCTGGATAATACTCCATAAAGAATTGTTAGCAGCTTTGATAGAAATACCCGACACAATCTCAGCCCACACACAAGATAAGTCCTCAAGTCTGCTCAGAGGTTTAAGGTTCTCCCATATAATCCTAGAAAAGCTACAACTAAAAAACAGATGGCTATGTGTCTCGACCGTAGAATTGCACAAGGGGCACAGAGTATCGGAAATGTGAAACCATCTAGAGATTCTATCTTTCGACTTAAGTCTACCCCTAAGAGCCAACCAAAGCACAAAAGTGTGCCTCGGAATGCACTGAGAAAACCAAACGTGTTTGTGCCACAAGACTTTAGGATGATCATTTCTCAAAGCTTTCCATGCTTCTTTCACACAATAAACTGTCTCCTTATTCTTCTTATTGACCCAAATTAACTTGTCATCACAATCAGTATTCAAATCTGGAACAGGAACATTGATAATATCACCAAACAGAACACTCCATCCAGGTGGCCATTTCCAACCATTCTCATCAATCAAGTCCACCACTTTTGCATTAATATCAAGACCGTGTTCCATGATGAAATTATAAGTGATGAGATTGCATAAAGGGCCATTAGTATGCCACTTATCAAACCAAACAGAAACACTCTTACCATTTCCTAACTTATAAGCAACAAACTTACGAATTCTGTCCCTAAGCCTCAAAACTTGATTCCAACTCCAAGACCCATTAATAAAACTAACATCATGCCAAATATTCTTGCCCTTTATCCTATAAGCATGGATCCATTTGACCCACAAAGATTCTTTTTTACTAATAACGTTCCACAAATGTTTAGTCATTAAAGCTTCATTCATAACCCTAAGTGGTTTAAGGCCGAGACCACCCTGATTTTTTGGCATACAAACGTCTTTCCAAGCAACCAAAGCAATACCACTCCCTTCATATCCACCAGACCATAAAAATTTCTTCAAAATCTTATCAATATTGTTACAAACATAAACCGGGAGACTAAACTAAGAGGCCCAATAAACGTGTAAAGAAGAAAGGACAGAAGCAATTAACTGGAGCCTACCCGCAAATGACAGCTTTTTGTTTCTCCAATCATGAATCCTACTTATGACCTTATCAATCAGAACACGACAATCACTGTTGCATATTCTCCTACCCGTCAAAGGAATAGCCAAATATTTCATAGGAAGTTGACCAATGCTAAAGGGCATAGCTAATAAAATCCTAGACTTGACCATATCAAGCACATTACCAAAAAACGCTGCGCTCTTAGCAACACTAGGAACAAGGCCAGAACACATAGTGAATTCATCTAAAGCTCTACGCAGAATACAAGCCGAAACTTCATCACCATGGCAAAACAGCAGAAGATCATCCGCAAAACATAAGTGAGTTAATAATAATTTCTTACACCCCCAATGATACTTAAACCTATTATCCCTCCTAATCTGTCTTTGAACCATCAAATTAAAAACTTCCATAACAATCGTGAACAAATAAGGCGACATAGGATCACCCTGCCTAAGCCCCCGTTTACTTTTAAAGAACCCATGTAAATCCCCATTAATGCAAATAGAAAAAGAGGCAGAAGTTAGACATACCATAATCCAGTGCACCATAGAGCTATGAAATCCGAAACGATAGAGAATAGTCTTCAAGAAGTCCCAGTTGACCGTATCGTACGCCTTCTGTATATCTACCTTAAAAGCACATTTCCTGATTTTACCATTCCAATTGTACCCCTGCATTAACTCCTGAGCCAAGAGAATGTTGTCACAAATCTGTCTTCCCGGGATAAAAGCACTCTGATTGCTATCGATCAAACTGCATAACCCTTCCTTGAGTCTATTGGTGATGACTTTACTGATACATTTGTATATAACATTTCCACAGGCAATGGGTCTATAATCCGACACTTTCAATGGAACATCAATCTTGGGAATAAGAGAAATCAGATTGGCATTGAATTCCCCAAGTAACTTACCAGAACTGAAAAACTCTTTTACCGCTGCACAAACATCATTACCCACAATGCTCCAAGTGGTTTTAAAGAACTTAGAAGTAAACCCGTCCGGGCCAGCAGCTTTATCATCAGCAATGCTAAACATCGCCTCCTTAACCTCAATGTCCGTGACAGCTCTTTTTTTTGGGTAAAAGGGTTAATACACCCCGGTAAATTGCATTACACCAAAAAACATTGAAGTACAACGGATGAGAGTGACGTCCCTCATCTCAGTCCCTTAGGACACTTACAGACTCTTATATAAGAATGACAAACCATTCTTATAACTTACAGTCACTTATATAAGAATGACAAGACATTCCTATAACTTACCACACAAACCAAAATAAAATTGAAGTACAATGGATATGGGTGAAATCCCATATCTAAGCCCGTTACATAGGCATAATTGCATACATAACAAGACACTAACACTTCTTAAAAAGAAGAAAGAACACTACCAAGCAGACAATTCCTTGAATCTTCAAGTCTTCAAAGTAGTTCAAACTTTCAGCTTCAACCAATTGCATCTTTATTAGTATCATGCAGAATGCATAATCTAATAACCTAATAAGAGTGACTTCCGTAGCAAATCGAACTTGAAGCATAAACATGGTCTAACCGACCTAACCTTCCAGCATATCCGAACTTGATCCAATCGTCCAACAAATAAGAGTGATACACATGAAGACAACCAATGATCAATTCATAATGCCTCCACACCTCCCATGATCAGCATAGCAGAATAATACCCACGTATAAACATAATATTATCAAACGGATCAATCATGGTATAAACATACCAAAATCCTGCCTTGCAATCAACGAACATACAGCAACATCAATCAATAGAGCCAAATAATACCAATCAAACGCCTGTCTATGAGATGAAACATGTAAAAAACCAAAAACCCCACACACATCCAGCAATAGCGATCAATCAGCAGCAAACTATAAGATTAGAGACCCAATCCAGCAATCATAACAAAAACCACCTCAAATCAGTCCCAAGACACATATAGAACTGATTTCAATAAATGATCACAACAAACTAGGGTTTTGTTCATGGAATCAGCAGCTTTATCACGCATATGCAATAAACAAGAGTTTAGAAACCCTAACGATCAGGACAAGACATATCATCATCCCTCTCTCAACCCACTTCCACGAATTAACAACACAAACCATTAGAGAATCCATTATCACCAGATCGAGACACATGAATAAATGTATTGGTGAACCAATTTGCATAAGACAATAGATAGATATGAACGAGCAGCAACACCAATCACCATAACAAGTCAATCAAAACCGAATAATACAAAACCCTAAAATAGGATTTCGTTCATGCAAAAACCCCAACTATCGCAAAAATAATTAGGGATCAGTTTAGATTGCATGGATCGACCTTATATATGATTTAAAACCGACATAAGAAAAAAGGAACGATCCATCCCAAGTCCATCACCAGCAAGACAACCCTAAGCAACGATTACAAGATATTCAATAGGAAATCGTTACACACCACAGTCAAATCCAAAGATCAATAGATATAACAATAAAGGATCAAAGAATTGAATCGAATAAAAATAGGATTGACAAAGACAGTTCAAACAGATCCCTAACAACGATTTAAGGGATAACTAAACTGAATATATATAAGAATGAGGAGGTCGGTTTAATAGAGATCCAAAAAAAACGATTTAGGGATAAAAAGATAAAGTAATCGACTCCAACTCTTTAGAATAAATCCAAACCAAATCCTAAAAACTTTGCAGCAATAGATGAGGAATTATGCTCGTTAACAATGGTATTAGGATTAAGAGGGACGATTAAGGATAGGAGAGTGTGGAATACGATTGACCAAAAAAAACCCTAACAGGAACGATCACAATGTCAACCAAACTTTATGAGATCAAAACACAAATCTGCTCAAGAAACGAATCAACAACAAGGTTAATCAATAACTATTACAAGATTAGTGTAAGAAATCAAAAGATGTGGCAGAATTATGAACAACGATTAAGGGTGGGAAGGGTTTTTTTGGTCACCATAGAGAAAATTTTAGGGTTTTTGTCCCTTACATGATAAGAGCCGTTGTCAACAGCAACCAAGGGATCAAGTTGCTTGGTGAACAGATCATTATAATCATCAATCAACATAACCTCATCATTGACACCCAAGAATTTTTGAAAATGGTCAACAAAACATTCTGGAACATCATCATCATAGAATTTCCTACCCTGCTCATCACATACAACCTGAATCCTACTCTTATTAGTTCTACTCTTCAACACATTATGGAAATAAGATGTATTCTGATCCCCATCTTTCAGCCACTGGATTTTCGTTTTTTGCCTAAGAAGATTCTCCTCATCCCTAACCGCTTCTTTATACGCCTTAGAGTAAAACAGCTCCTCTTCCCTAAGACTGCTATTGTTAGGCTCTTTATCAAGATCCAATTGAATTCTTTTAAGCTCCACTTTCAACGCTTTAACCTTACTAAAAACATTCCCATTCACCCTATTTATATTCCTTAAATGTCGCTTCATGTTTTTCAACCTTTTAGCAAGAATGAACATATGAAAACCCTGCACCTCTAAACCCCAATTATCTCTAACAGTAGGAATAAAGGATTCCTTTTCAGTAAGAAAATTGGCAAACCGGAAAGACCTAGGCTTAGGAGGCTTAACAGAAGGATAAACTAAAACAGCAGGGCAATGATCTGAAGTGACAAAATGTAAAAATTCAGCAAAACAGTCATTATGAGCCGATAAAAAACTACTATTACCCAGAATTCTGTCTAACTTCTTTAACATACCAGTATTAGGATCCTTCCGCTTTTGTATCCAAGTATAAAACATTCCTTTGATGGCAATGTCTTCTAAATCCAAACGCTCTAAACAATTTCTGAAATCTTCAGTATCTTTGACTTTGACAGCAGAGACATCCGAGGAATCACCAATGTTTAAAGCCACGTTAAAATCACCCATAAGTACCCACGGTTCACCATTCACAATCTTGCTATGCTCCACTAAATTACCCCATAATGCCTTCCTTTCACCTTTAAAATTTTTAGCGTAAATAAATGTAAGGAACTGTCTTCTATGATCATGGACCAAGTTAATCTCAAAATGCATAGCCTGATCAAATTGTGAGATCAAATTAGCACCAATAACATCAGCATTCCACCCCACCATAATCCGACAAACACTTCTGCAATCCACAATGTTAGAAACCCAATTCCAGTTACTAAAGACACTGTCACCAACAGGTTTCACGTACTTCTTTCTAAGACGGGTCTCTAAAATAGCACACATACTCAAACCTTCTTCTCTAATAAGCGCCTTTACTTCATCTTGCCTGGTAATATTGGACATTCCGCGAATGTTCCAAGCACCAATCTTGACGATCATTGAACCACAGAGGGATGTGATGCAAAAGCACCACCAGTTTGCGCCATAAAACCATCAATAGCATTGGAAACTTCATTTTGTGTCATGAATTGAGCAGAGCCTGTAGTTACCTCCTCCACTTCATCAACAGCCAATGAACCACCCATATCCGTATCATGACCGTTAATACGATCACTTCTAATTTCATCACACCTACTCAAATAGTACTCAAGCATGTCATCAGTCCACATATCATTTCTATCCTTATCCAAAGGCTTGTCTAATAATAAAAAGAGCTCAACCTCAAAGAGATTTTTCTCTTTTTGTAGTTCCGCTATTTTGGCAAGTTCCATTCGATAGGCTTCATCATAAAACTTACTAAAAGAAATGCCACTATTAGCCTGATTAGACAAACCAGAAAGCTTCAACTTCTTCTCGGCATTCAACTTAGAATTCTTATCAAGATTCCTATTAAGTTGAGCAATTTGATGAGACAGACTTTTCATCTCATTTTCAAATTGCAATTTGACAGACTCATTACTCCTAGGCCTGTTATTCCACTTAACCGTATAGAATTTGACCATATCAGCAGTCCAACGTTTAAGAATCTTTTCTGCAATTGGCACACCCGTACTACACGCAATCACCACTAAATCTTTCACCTCCTTCCACATATCAGATTCCCCATGTTCATTATCTTCCCTTAAAAGGTCAAATCTATTACTAACAGCAACATTCTTAGTCCCTAAATCCTCTCTATTACTGCCACCATTACCATTCTTACCACTCTTATCAGAATTGTTACCCATATTTGCCATCTTACCACTTTTATTGCCAACATTGTTATTCACCATGTTCTTTTTAGATTCAGTACAACTATTATTACTTTTACTAGTATTATTACCACCACCCTCATTCGCCATATTTTTACCCTTGTTAACATGCTCACCACTGTCATTAGCAACCACACTCTCATCCACATTGCCCACACTTCCCTTAGTAACAGGCTCAAGTTTCTTATTAGCATCTTTAGCATTCCCAGAGCCACTATTACCCGGAGTAGACTTATTATTAGTATCTTTAGCATCCGAACGCTTTAGAGTTAGTCTTATTAGCATAAACACCTCTATAGTTATTATTCACCCCCCCTTCTAGCATTATAACTCCCGATATTACCCTGTTGAACACGATTCCCAACACCCTTACCATATCTACGGTTACCCACAGTCTGCCACCCCTCATCACCACCATTATCACTAGTCCTATTACCACTCTTGTTACCATTCTTCACATCAACCTTCACATAGTCACCATCCTTGTTAACTGCTTTCACAGTATTAACCTTTTTAGCATAATCACTTAAATAATGCCCGAAAACTTTACACTCTTCACATCTTGGTGGAACCCAAGAATACTCAACCCACAGTTTTAAAACTTTGCCCAAATTCTCATACCAAAGCTCAACAGAATCAGTTAAGGGCTTATTGGCATCAATTTCAACCAACACCCTAGCAAACGATGCTCTACCATACGGCTTTTCACAAATAGACGTAGTCATTCTATCCATAATAATTGGTACACCAAGGCTGCTAACAATCCTACTAATGCCCTCAACATTCCAGGCTTCCAATGGAATATCGTAAACTTTAATCCAAACTGGTACCTTAATCACTTCAGGTTTAGACATGCAAAAACCCGGTTCCCACCTTTTCACAAACAGAGGTTTATTGTCGACTAGCCACGGCCCATTCTCAATAACCAATTCCATACCATCCATAGACTTAAAATTAAAGAAACACATGCCATTTTGATTCATAATAACCTCATCTAACTGATATAGTCTCCACATTTTCTTCAAGTGGTATACCAAATCTTTATAGTTCATACGGTAACCAACAAAATATCCTACCACGGTGTTCTCCCATCTCTTACAACCTTCATCTAAAACAGGATCCATCTTAGCTACCTCCCGACCATCACCAATAACCGAAGGAGGGACAAAATGGAGTTTGTTATTACCGTTTCCACCAAAACTTCTAGCCACAGCTTCACGAAATGACCTATTTCTCTTCTCAACCTTCTTCTCACCCATAACACTATCATTAACACCACTACATTCCCCTGCCTCAAAGTTACTAACAACACCATCACCCTTGCCTAAATCATTAACCTCCCCATTAAGCTTAAACATACCAGGAACCCTTACATCCCCAAAACTAACTTTCGTAGGACTTCTAGGCTTACCATTATTAGGCTTAGGATTCAAAATAGGGTTCTCTTCAACCGGCACAGGCATCTCAGGCAAGTTAGTCTTAACATTAGACTCGTTAACACTATTAAGACCACTACCAGCCTTATTACCAGAGGATTCAACACCTACATTCATGTTACCCCCAATAGACTTACTCACATCAACACTACTAGCAGACTTAGAACCAGAATCAACATTAAAACTACTAGTAACATCACAATTAATAGAAACACTTCCAATAACCACTGATTCCTTACGTGATTTACACTTATCACCAATACCAATAGCATCCTCCATTCCCAAAGAAGAGACCCCCAAATCAACACTAGCTTCCACTGACTCAGAAGCCCCATCTTCATAAACCAAATCCTCCATATCCGTACTAATAACATTCTCATTTGATGCAGACCTAGTATCAATTTTCTAATAGGTACCCTTGGGAGTATTATTAACCATAAATGCATGCCTCAGAGTGGATTTGTTAAGTGGATTCATTGTTCGTGTTGTTTTTTTAGGTTTAAGAGCAGGATCCGTCCTATGAGGACGGATTAGATTTGGGTTCAAGGTTTGGATCTGACATGAAGACTAGAAGCTCAAAATCATGTTAAACCCAGAGATAAACTAGTGAAAATGAGTGAAAATGTTCAACAGGATATAACGGCAGAATAACGGAAAAATAAAATGAGCGGTGTGGATTATTAAAAGAGAAATGGACAAACAGTGCAACAGTAGCAGATAAATGAAATATAAGATTGAATTAGTAAATAAAATGAGAATTAAAACCGTATAGATGAACAGGAATTGTTCAGAAATACGGTGGAACCCTAGATCCCCAAATATCGCCAAAATCGCCCATAGTAAGTGAGAGAAAAGTGTGTATTATTATTATGGTGTTATGAATAATTATTTAGTGGATGTCCTTATTGTATACATATAGCCCATAAGAGGCCCACGGCCCAATTAGGTATTAGGGTTTTTACCCTACTGTTTGTTATATATATACTTTATGTAATCTCCTACTTTATGATGAATTGAAGATTACTTTCACTCTCTATTCTTGTTCACAACACGTTATCAGCACGCTCTAAAATTTTTACCGTCTCGCAAAGGTATGTCGTTAAATTATTATCATCAGTTTACATAACTCGGTTATCTGCATTGCTTACTTAATGATCTTTCGAATATTATTAGCCTACGAGTATTTGTGGTTACTTACAGAACGTAAATGGGCATCAACTATATTCCTAGCAATACTCGTTTTACTTAGGGATTGCATAATTGTTCTATGTTTGTTCTTTTGTTTTATGTATGAGGATCTCATTAATGTTAGTTCCAGTAAATAACATTACATACAGTACATATTTATATGTTAGGTTTGTTTATTGCTTAATTTGTTTTCACATCCTAGATCACTATTATTGCTTGATGAGGTTTTATGTCATGTGGTAGATTTTAAGAATATTTTACATGTTTCTTAACTTTTATGAAATTCGATCTATAACACAGGTCACTTAATACTAAAAAGTTAAAATATAGCAATAATTTACAAGTAGTTGTTGATAAGCACCGAATTTTATGTGAGTATGTGCAACAATATAAAGTAAATTAGTATTTTGCATCCATATTATTGTTATCAAAGTTATTTTTCAATTTGAAAACCAAAAAGAAGCCGTAGTCTCTCGCACTCTAATGTGTATGATAAGCCAAATATTATTGTTAGTTTACTTGTAATTATCAATTTGAATACGGATAAAATAAAAAGATCAAGCATGAGATCTGTTACTTATTTTTTATTTTTATTTTACATTGATTTGCTTATAGATATCTTTATTTGTTTAATGTTTGTTGATCTCAATATCAATATTATTACATTATTGTCGATTTGTTAATAGTATTGTAACTATTAATTTACGTATTGTAATTTGCTTCACCTAAAATATTGATCACCTATTAACATATTGTAAGTTGTATTTGCTTAGAGTGGTTTAATAAATAAATAATAATAATGACTACTTATTACTGGAATAAAAGTTTTACACATTGAGACTCAATATTGTTGAAGACTTTATATTAATTGGTTGTTTTTCTATATATTATATGCTTTCTGCTTCAAGTGGTTATCTCTTTTATTTGCGAACATGTTTTTATTGTAACTTTTAAATGGTTTTTAGTTATGTGATTATACAAGCATAACATTTGCCTTTTAACTGTTATCTTGAAAATTAATTCTATTGCCATGAAACATTAAATATATTGCAATTAAAGAAACAATCTATGGATCGATATTTACTTGAGAAAAGTAAACAAACGTCTCTCTTTTAACTAACAGAACCTATGAAAATCTGGATAGGTCATATTTTAGTCAATTAATTATGAAATTTGATCATTATGGACAAGATTGTTGTGTTTTATAACGTTATCGTTCTTTATAAGATATATTTATGTATGCTTGAAATTTTCTGATGTCATGCGTTGTTTTAACTGATAAAAGTTATACATATATCATATTATGTGAAGGGCGATATATATTTTTATGTGTTTGAGTTTGTGTATTTCCATGTTACATAAGAATATATTATGAATTTTGGTTATAGATGTGAATGTACTTTATATAAACAGTTGTGACATAATGAGATTTCCTTAATATCTATAGTTTATTATCTAATATGTCACAATGTTTCTCATATGTACGTACAAACTTGTTTGGTTTCACACGCCCCAAAATCACTAAAGTATTCAATCTAGCTTATTTATTGGAATATGTAGATAGATAAGTTTATTCGAAGTTCATGAGAATCAGAAACTTATATAAAACCAAAATTTATAAAAAGTTTGTTGAGACTAATATGTCACAGTGTTCGGATGTGATAGACGCCTCCAAGATATGTTATGACGTAGCTCATTATTGATTGTTACAATTTGCCTTGACTATGTGATTAAACTTGCAATATTTTGTATGGGCTTGAATTTGTGGTATTTACGTTGATATTCATTAAAGCGATATTCGGTTTGCCTACATCTGTGTGCTAATTGATGTTGGTGTTATTTGAGTTGACGCTACAAACATTAAATCTTACACATGTGAAAATAAGACCACTTAATAGAAAAAAAGTGTGTTTCTGTTTGCATCAATAAGACTTTAATTGTTTATGATCGTATAAATTAACGAGTTTCATTTCCTGCTATCTGACATGATAAATGAGAACATGTTTAGTTTGAGAAAGACAAATGTGTCATCAAAATATGTATTATAGTTGTAAGTATGAGAATCATTTTTGGAGTAACAATGTCGCATAAGAGCAATGAAAATATCTAAATATGAGAATATGATAACTTGTTTAACTCAAATTGTGCCATTAACTTTAGATACGGAGTGTATGTTTTGACTTATCATATCATGTGCTTTTATTTGCTTGTGAGATACTCCGTACTTGATTAATTGATGAATGGCATACTTTAGTGGTGTAAATCATGCTTTATTATTTGATAATGCTATAAGGTAATGTAATATTATATTAAGCTATGTGAAAGCCATAAAAGAGCTTATAAGATTTTGATTGGAGAAATGTGATGTTGTACTAAAATCTCCATGTTATTTTATATTTACATAGAAAGTGCAATCTAAGCACATGTGGTCATAAAATAGAGTTTATGAGCCAGTATTATTTTATTGAGTGGCATGACCGGTTGGACCATCCCGGGTTAATGATGATGCGAATGTTTAGAAGATAGATTTGATTGTTCTCAATGGAATGGAAGTTAATTGTTCATATATCACCACCATATATATAAAGTTTTGGAAAGAATATAACGGGGATGTATGTAAGCCTATACATCCGCCATGTGGATCATTTTGAGTTTTAAAATCGATGCATCGTCAAAATGATCATCAAAGACGCAACTAAAGGTTAGCGTGATTAATGACTCGTTTTATAAAATTGCGAGCATGATTTTCCATATTTAATTATTAAGAATGGTGGTGAATACTTTCGAGTATTGGGCGATTATTGGAATAAGTGTTGAACATAAAAGTAGCCCATGTTCATACGCGAATTGCTTTTGTTGAAACGTTCATAAAACGTTTTCAGTTGATTGCAAAGCCAATAATTATGAGAACATAAATCTTTGTTTATGGGGCATGTAAAAAAAAATTATGAATTCGCATCTTGCCAACAATCTATAATGAATCCTCCCCATTAGAATGGCTTTGGTCACGAACCATATGTTTCCCATATAAAGTTTTCTGTAAATGTGCGGAACCTGTATTGTAAATCCACCACAACGCACACAAATTTGGGATGTTGAATTTGATAATTCATTCGGGGGGAGAATGGGCAGCGAGAAATATGGAATGAATTATGATATAAAAATATTGATCCTCACACTAATAAAATAAACTTAAAGTTCAAGGGACAATTTACATTCCTGATCTAGCAGTTGCCAGACAAGTTTTGTGACCTAAATCAAGTGACTAGATCATACATATGCTGCTAATGCTCCAATTAAAATGTGTGTCCCAAAAGTACAACCAATGAATGGTAGTAAGTCTATGGCACGACTGCAGCATGATAGACAAATCGATTCCAAATAAAAGTCCTCGAATAATTAGATAAAATGGAGCAAGAAAATGAAGATGGTCATATCGAGGTAATAAGACCCCATAATAGTCAAGAGACACTAGACATCAAGGTTATTGAAAAACCCCGGGTACATGAAAAACTATGAGATCTCAATAAATGATATATAATGTCTAGTAAAGTGTGGAATCGAAAAGTAATGAATCGACGTCGATAGTACCATTGTATATGATAATGGACATGGAAATGATTATGAAAATATATAAGATAGCGCTATAATCATGGTGAGGATCATGGAAGCATATCTGCAGAAAGTGCAAATGAATAAATGAGTGGCCAAAGGATGTAAAGACGTAAAGAAGTAATGAAAGAATGAAGTCTCTTGTGACGAGACATGGTTACTGGGATTTGAAGTCCGTACATATGAATGTGTAAATTATTGGATATGCGTTGGTCTTTATGAAGAAGAGAAATTAAAGTATTGAAACTTTTGTATTTAAGGCATGGATAATGGCACACAATATATTCGTAAAGATTTTGAAGTGATAATGACGATACATGTTCATGTGGTGGATCCAACAATGTGTTTTAATATTGTATATGTCTGGCAATTTACTAAGTAATTGATGTGCGTCTAAAAGAGATATGAAGTAAGCTCATGTAATGTTGAGATTTTATTGTAAGATATAAAATGCAAGAAGCATGCTAGTGATTTTGAAAGCTTAGAGCATATAAGAAAAGGTCTCGAGAACATTATTTAATTATACTGAATGTTATTGGGCTTATATGTTATAATCGCCTTAGCATATACTCATTGAAATAGTGTCATAAAATGACTATGTTTGCCCATGTTACTTTATAAGAATATTCGGTTTTCAATATGATACAAGGGTTCATGTAGTTTGATATTTTGACTATTGGTGGAACTCTGACGAAGCTTCAAAGCTGATTGAATGCTTAGAAATTGAACCTTGAAATAAAAGATAGTTTGTTAACTTAAGGATGAAATCCTTGTACATCATGGAAGCTAGAGAAAGATACTTAATATCTTTATATGGGAAAACGACAACTCATATTTATGAGGTCACATGATGCTGAAAAGACCCCATTGATTTATAAAGATGATGATCACAATGTTGATTTAAATGTGCGATACTAAAATGTGTATATGCGAAGTACAAGGATGTACTTGAATGAGATGTATGACGTACGTTAATCCTTAAAATGGATATGCGAACAACATGTAGAGAATGTATATTCACGTGATTCTATCAAGTCACTTCAATGTGCATTTCACTGACTTAATAAGCTTAAGTGATGTGATCATCAGGGGGAGAGAAGATATGCGTTGCACTCTTTTTCCCTTGACCATGGTTTTGTCCCCACAGGGTTTTCCGGCAAGGTTTTTAATGAGGCAACATCCCCGAGCGTATAAAGGAATTATGTACTCTTTTTCCTTCACTAGATTTTTGTCCAACTGGGTTTTATCTAGTAAGGTTTCAACGAGGCATAATCCTCAAATGGAGTAAAATAAATATTTCGGTATCTTCAAGGTACAAAGGACATGGGTTTATATTTCACTAACCCATCAAATACAAGTCTAGTTGGTTTTGGAGATACAGGATATATGTCTGACCCTCATAATGGTCAATCTCAAACTGAATATGTATTTACAAGTGGAGGAACTGCAATTTCATAGCGTTAAGTAAAGCAGACAATCTCGACAACTTCATCCAACCATGCAGAAATTCTAGCGATCCTTGAAGCAGGTTGAGAATGTGTTTGGTTAAGAAGCGTGACACGACACATACGTAAATCATGTGGTATTTCTTTAGAGAAGGAGGCACCAACAGTTTTGCATGAAGATAATGCAGCATGCATTGCTCAGCTTAAAGAAGGTTATATCAAGGCGACATGATAAAACATATTTTACCAAAATTCTTTTTCATTCATGACTTAAAGAAGAATGGTGATATTATAGTTCAACGAGTTCATTCAAGCGACAATGGCGGATTTATTTACTATGGCGCTTCCTATCTCAACATTTAGGAAACTAAGTCACAACATTGGGATGCGTCGACTCAAAGAATTCAAGTGATATAGTCATTAGAGGGAGACAATACGCGCTGCACTCTTTTTCCCTTAGTCATGGTTTTGTCCCACTGGGTTTTCCTGACAAGGTTTTTAATGAGGCAGTATTTTCTAAGCGTATTAACAATATGGACATCCAAGAGGGAGTGTTATGAATAATTATTTAGTGGATGTCCTTATTGTATACATATAGCCCATAAGAGGCCCACGGCCCAATTAGGTATTAGGGTTTTTACCCTACTGTTTGTTATATATATACTTTATGTAATCTCCTACTTTATGATGAATTGAAGATTACTTTCACTCTCTATTCTTGTTCACAACATATGGTTATTATTTAAATCATTTTTATTTATTCAAATACCTTAATTTATTTAAATCATTTATAAATCATACGAATAATATATTTTTAATTCAAATTATTTTGAATTAATTTAAAACTATTTTTAGTTAACTATTATTATTATTCTAATTATTATTATTATTATTATTATTATTATTATTATTATTATTATTATTATTATTATTATTATTATTATTATTATTATTATTATTATTATTATTATTATTATTATTATTATTATTATTATTATTATTATTATTATTATTATTATTACTATTATTATTATTATCGTAATTTTTATTTGATTATTATTACTATTATTATTGTTATTATTATAATTATTGTTGTTGTTATTATTAAAATTATTATTATCATTATCATTATCATTATTCGTAATTTTTGTTAATCTAAATATTATTATTATTATTATTATTATTATTATTATTATTATTATTATTAT
>LBNU01005606.1:0-19270 GCA_014162995.1 Artemisia annua | reverse complement strand
TTCTTAATAATTCAAAAATGAAAGTGTATTTTTGAAAGAAACTTTTGTTAAGCTAAAAGTGTAAAATTCTAAACACAAATTCACTTCTTTGATCATTGGTCAAGTTGTAAATTTGTTTGTTCATACCTAGAGTGATTGTCGTAGAAGTCGGATATATCGACTAAAAATTTGTTTACGTTAGTTTTGACGTAAGATGTTTTTACATTTTGTTATCATCAAAACATAGAGATATCGAGAGATGAGAATAATGTTTTTAGACATTATTTGCATTAACAATCCCCCCCCCCTTTTTGATGATGACAAAACATAAACTCATTTTATGTGAAAAACTAGTTTCGACAAGTTTTTAATATGAGTTTATATCCCACTTCTCCCCCTTTTTGTCGAAGCAAAAAGTCTACTAAGGCTCCCCCTTGATGTATACTCCCCCTTGTTTGGAGAACACCAAGTAGTCGAGCAATGGTTCTTGCTATAAAACAAAGTTAAATGACACAAGAAAAATATCTAACATGTAGCAACTAAGATAAATATCCAACCATAAACAAAGTTCATGCATTAAAAGATAATCACACATAAAGTGTGAGTACATTTTTGAAAAAAAAAACAAAAGCTACAACTACAAGAAGCACATATTATTCTTTAGTGATTTGAGAGGCCCTAAGATTTGCTTCTAGTCCAAGAGGATGTCCTAAGAGTTTATTCATGGATGCTAAACATGAGAGTGTTTAGTTGAGTGGACTAAGGGATGGTGTTGGTGATATGATTGGTGGTTGTGGTGGAGTCAAAAGTTGTTCAACATAAGAGAACATGTAGTAAAGTTCATCCCTTAAAGAATGAATAAGGTTACGGTTGTGAAGACAACATAGGCAAGTAGCACCATGTATGTCAACCGGGTTGAGTTGAATGGAAGAACCCATGATGGGTGATGGAGGTGGTGAGTATGTTGGTGATGGAGTTAGCATAGCATAGTCCAATGGTGTGATGGGTGAGAGTGTGTAATCCATGGATGATGGCATGGTGTTGAAAGAAGAGGATGATGAGGATGTCCTAGTAGATGATGACTTAGAAGGAGCATTAGGTGGAGGTGGTGAGTTTTGATTGATATGGGAAGGTGGTGTTGTGACTTCATCATCCTTGGTGAGATCAACAAAGAGAGGTTTGGATAGAGGCCTAATGGTGAGTCTAGGTTTCTTGGAGATATGAGTTGGGGATCCTTGTGTGGATGCCATGGTGATTGAAAGGTATAAGGATGATGGTGAATTGCAAGAAATGCTTGCAAGGGTGAAGCCTTATATAGGCAAGGTTTGTGTGATTTGAATTAAAGGTGATAAGGATGTTCTATGGTTGCCTAGGGGAATCTTAATGTGCATGAGAATGTGCAAAATATTGCAGGTATAGAGGATAGGGATGCAGAATTCTAAAGGGAGTACTAAATTTCGTCTCAGCCTAGGACGGTACCACTAAATGGCATACGGTACCGCTAATTTTAATGGTGCCGTGGCATGTTTAGTGGTGCCATGGTATCTGAAATCCAAAATTTTTCTGGGATACCTATGTTTGAGCAACTAGGAGGAGTTTTCTAGGTGGACTATTTGCAGGAAATGTTAGTGCCTCAAACCACTAATGATTAATTTGCCAAAAAAGTCCAATGTTACTCTACATCTAGCAAGCAAAGTGGGTCAAACATGTATCCAATTAGGACTAATCATGCACTTCAAAAAGACAAAATAGGCTAGCCTCCAATCGAGAAAAATTCAAAATATCCAATAAGTAAGGATGAAGATCAAGCATTTAAGATATAGTTAATTAAACTCCTAATAGATAATTAAGCTACTAATTTCATCCAAACTACTTAAGTCCTTGCTTCTCAAGGATCATTTCAACTTCATCTGGTTCCATTTCACTCTCAAGTTGAGCTCGCACCACTCCTTCATCCGTAGGATCATCATAGACATCATAATCGACGGAGACGGAAGAAATGAATATGGAAGAGATATGTGACTCATTAAGAGGTTCCATGACGGGATTGAAGAGTAGGTAATGGGGACCACGAAGGTATGGGTGAAAGTTCATGAGGAAGTGATAGAGACGAGTAAGGAACATCCCATAAGGTATCAATTTGTCTTTGTTACCTTTGAGATTGAGAATTCGCTTACCGAAGAAATACGCAAGATTATATGGTTGTTGAGTGAGAAGACAATACAACATGTGAGCACAATACGCCGGAAGTTGCTCACGGACACCCTTAAGACTAAGAATGTTTTCTTTTAAAATGACGGCCCGAGAGAGTAGTTCATAACGAACTTCTGCCAAACGAAATTTCATTGGATCGAGGAAAGGAATGTACTTGTGGGTACGAAGAAGTTTAGTGAGCTCACTAGGAGAGGGTATGTAGGAGCAATAAGGACTATTCTCTTCTCTATAGTTGAAGAGAGACTCAAGGCACCAATCTTTAGTGTAGGCACATTGCCCACGATTGGGAATTCTAAGAATTTGAGCAAATTGCTCAAGAGTAAGGACAAACTTGAAGTTTCAAATCCAAAACAAAAGTGACAAAGATTGATCCTCGTTACGTACGAGTTCAACTTGTCGAAAGAACTCTAACACAAAATGAGGGCAAATAGGCTCGTTAATGTGTAGTAAGCAATCAAAACCTATAGCTCTAAATGACATGTTGATATCCCTATCATAAATTAGAGAGGGATCAACGACTCGACCTTCATGAAACCGACGGGTTTCAAGATTGACATAGGCACGAATGTGGTTTCCGGGTGTAGTAGGTTCGCGAGATATATCGGGAATGTATGTATCGGTTGTGAGGTGATCAAAATCATAAAGATGAGACATGGTTGAAACCTATAAAAGATAGATTGATTTTAATCATCAAGAATGTTTATCATGAAGATATGTGCCTAGTGTGTGCCTATATGCAAACTATGTGGAGGTGCGGTAATCTTGACTCTTAAATCAACTTAATAAGATTACCCAAACACTCCTAATTTTGCTTTTGCGCAATTGAATATTTCGAAGAGTACATATTAGTTATGTAATTCGATTAATATTCATGAGATCATGTATGCATGAGAAAACATTTTCAATTTGAATCAACAATGCACACAAATAGTATTTCATGATCCTAGATTTGTGAAGTCTTGAAATTATGGAATTGGGTTTAGATATTGAAAAATTTATGTGTGATTTGCTAATCTAATTTCTTAAATGTGATTCAATGTTAAGAGAATAAAATCCGTAAACATCATAATCCTAAAGATCAAAAAACTAATTAATAGATCCCCAATTCCAATTTTTGTGTAAGAATATTCCTAGACTCACGATCAAAGAAAAATTAGAATGGAGTAACTTACAATAGATGATAAGAGATTAGTGGTGATTGATTTTCTTTAAAAAGAATGCCTCCAATATAATTTTGAGATGGTTTAATTTGGATTTGGGTTGTGAGGTTCGACTTTGATAGCCATGGAGGAAATTGGGAAAGTTCAAATGTGAATTGTGAGGGAAAAGGGACTGATATACGACAGATGTCAGACACACGGTACCACGGTACCACTAAAATTAGTGGTGCCGTGCCCAGTTTACTGGTGCCGTGATCTGCAGGGACAAATTTTTGTTCCTTTTTGATTTTTGACGACTAAGTCTCGCACATTAAGTGAGACCCTTTGACATGAGGAAGGAATTTATACCTAATAAATTCTTCTAACGAAAGATGGACCGAGTTAAGCTAGACAATACGGGATGACTTCAATAGTCATTAGAGAGAAGCGAGGGATGACCTTAATATTTCGAATGAAATATTCAAATAGTCATAAGAGAGGGTTTATGGGATGTGTTCCATCATTCCTAGACCTAAACGAAGATAGTTAAAGGATTCACGTTTGAGAGGTTTCGTTAGGATGTCGGCGATATTGTCTTGAGAGGGAACTTTCTCAATAGAAATGTTTCCTTTTTGGACGTTATCGCGAAGGAAGTGGTGACGAATTTCGATGTGTTTAGTACGAGAGTGTTGGACGGGATTCTTGCTTAAGTCGATGGCGCCTTTGTTGTCGCACATAATCGGGATGTCGTCTAAATGAATGTCGTAGTCGATAAGAGCTTGCTTCATCCATAGTGCTTGTTGACATGCCTTTCCGGCGCTTACGTATTCGGCTTCGGTCGTGGAGATAGCAAGAGCCGTTTGTTTCTTAGAGAACCAAGAAGTTAGACAACAACCCATGAAAGTACAAATGCCACTCATACTTTTTTGATCCACATAATCTCCTGCATGATCAGAGTCGGCATAAACGATAGTTTCTATGCCGGTCCCCTTGGGATAATATAATCCCAAGTGTATAGTGCCTTTAATGTATCGGAAGATACGTTTAACCGCTTCAAGATGAGAGGTTTTGGGATCCTCTTGGAAGCGTGCACAAAGGCAGACACTAAACATGATATCGGGCCTACTTGCTGTTAGATATAATAAACTACCTATCATGCCCCTATACTTAGTATTATCTACGGACTCACCTTCTTCATCTTTCGTGAGTTTCACTTCCGTAGACATGGGAGTTTTCATGGGCTTAGACTCTTCTAGACCAAATTTCTTAAGCATCTCTTTAATATATTTAGATTGATTAAAGAAGATACCATCTTCCATTTGTTTTATTTGTAGACCAAGGAAGAAATTTAATTCGCCCATCATGCTCATCTCAAACTCGTCATGCATGATTTTAGAGAAATCATCGCACAATTTAGGACAAGTTGAGCCGAATATAATGTCGTCGACATATATTTGAACAATGATGAGATGTGAATCACGTTTCTTCGTGAAGAGTGTGTTATCAACCATTCCCATGGTATATTCATGTTTAATCAAAAATGCTTTTAGTCTATCATACCAAGCTTTAGGAGCGTGTTTAAGACCGTAAAGAGCTTTCTTAAGTTTATAAACATGATTTGGTTTTTCTAAATCAACGAATCCTGGAGGTTGTGCTACGTATACCTCCTCATTGATAATACCATTTAGGAATGCACTTTTCACGTCCATTTGATACAGTTTAAAATCTAAGGTACAAGCATAGGCAAGAAGTATTCTAATGGAATCTAATCTAGCTACCGGTGCATAAGTCTCATCGTAATCTATTCCCTCTTGTTGATTGTAGCCTTGTGCTACTAATCTAGCCTTGTTCCTAGTCACGACGCCATTTTCGTTGAGCTTATTTCTAAATACCCACTTAGTTCCTATGATAGTTTGGTTCTCAGGAGGAGGTACTAAATCCCAAACTTGATTTGCGGTGAATTGGTTTAACTCTTCTTGCATAGCAACTATCCAACTTTCATCCTTAATTGCTTCTTCGATATTCTTAGGTTCTACGGTGGATATAAAACAAAAGAAATTACTTTTGTTTTGTGCTTATGACCTAAGGATTCTTTGGTTGAGATTTCCTATGACATTTTCTATTGGATGATTTTTGGATTCCTTAAGGTTAACGACTTCGTCAACTTCGACTATTTCATCCTCAATATCATTTTCTAGAATTTTCTTGCTATTAACCCTAGTGGCTTCTTCCTCATCTAGATCATCATCCACCAAGGTTGATGTTTTCGTGGGAGGAGGACTTTTATCGAATGTCACGTTAAGTGATTCTTCGACTTTCATAGTCTCCTTGTTTAGAACTACATAGGCTTTGCTATTTTGGGAGTAACCTAAGAAGACACCTTCGTAAGACTTTGGATCAAACTTGGTGAGGTAGTCTTTGGTGTTTAAATGAAGCCCTTGCTTCCAAACACTCTAAAATAGTCTAGTGTAGGTTTTCTTCCTTTCAAAATTTCGTATGGTGTTTTGCCTAATATCGGTCTAATCAATATCCTATTAAGTATATAAGTTGAGGTGTCTACAGCATTACACCAAAACTTTTGCGGAATAGATTGCTCATTGAGCATTGTTCTACTCATCTCTTGTAGAGTACGATTTTTCCGCTCAACTACCCCATTTGATTGTGGAGTGCGTGGAGCTGAGAAATTGTGAGTAATACCATTAGCATCACAATATACTCCAAATTGCACTTCATTGTTAAATTCCCAACCATGATCCGTTCTAATGGACACTATCTTACAATCTAATTGATTTTGGACCTTTTTACTAAATATTTCGAATTCTTCGAAAGCTTGCGTGTTATTCCTAAGAAACCTAGTCCAAGTGTACCTGGAGTAATCATCTACTATTACTAGTGTGTAGTAATTTCCTCCGTAGCTCCGTACGGCGGATGGACCAAATAAGTCCATGTGAAGAAGTTCTAGACATCTAGTGGTAGAAACCATATTCTTAGCCTTGTGACTAGAATGAGCTTGTTTACCAACTTTACAAGCATCACAAAAGTGTTTGTCGAACTTAAGCTTAGGAAGGTTTCTAACTAATTCTTTTGATGCCAATGATTGTATTAATCGCATATTTGCATGACCTAGTCTCCTATGCCATAATGTGGAGTTGTCATCTATAGTTGCTAGTCAAATCTTATCCTGAGGTGTATTTCCTATCTTCATAACGAATAGTCCATTTTTCCTAACTCCTTTGCCTATGGTCTTGCCATACTTAGTTATCTCACTACCTTCTTCCGAGAAAATTACTTTACACTTATTGTCGACCATTTGACTAATACTAAGCAAATTAAATCCTAGGTTATCTACATGCTCAACATTTCTAATAGTAAGGGAGTCTTGAGTAATCGTACCTTTTCCAATAATGTTGCCTTTAAGTTTGCTACCGAAAGTGACATTACCTCCATTGTAGGCTTTGTATAAAGAGAATAGACTTCAGTTGCCCGTCATGTGATTAGTGCATCCACTATCTTTGACCCATTCATCCGGTTCCAAGTCGATTCCCAAGCATATCTCATTTGACGCTTGAGCCATAAGACATGTTTCGTCGTTAGGCTTCTTTTCCTCATCATTATCACTATCAATCCAAGATCCTCCTACTAAGGCTCTTTGGTTGTTGTTTCTTTGTGGCTTAGGACAATCTCCAATGAGGTGATTTTGGTCTCCACATCTAAAGCATTTTCTATCATTCTTTCCTTTCTTAACATCTCGGTTCTTTGAAGATGACTTCTTCTCATCATGAGGTTGTCTAACGAATCTACCCTTTCTTCTAAAGAACTTTTTAAAGTCTCTAACCGCTAGTGCGTACTCTTCATCTTCACTATCGGAACTCGAGCTTTCTTCATCACTAGACTCTATCCTAGCTTTCAATGCTATCGATCTAACTTTCTCACTTTTTCCTTTGACTATGTCGGAGTTTTTCTTTATTATCATTTCATGAACTTTCAAGTTTCCTATGAGTTCATCAAATGATAACGTCGCTAAGTTCTTTGACTCTTCAATAGCGGTGACCTTTGCTCTCCATTTGGGATGTAGAGCCCTAAGAAACTTCCTAACATAGTTCTTGCTAGAATAACCTTCATCAAGAGCTTTAAGACTAGTAATAATAGTATTAAATCTAGCAAAAGCATCATCTATGGTTTCATCTTCCGGAATGGAAAATTGTTCATATTGTTGAAGAAGATCAATCTTGTTCTCTTTGACTTGATTATTACCTTGATGGGTGACTAACAAAGTTTTCCAAATTTCTTTTGCCGTATTGCACATAAAAATTCTTTCAAATTCCTTTTTCGGCAAAGCATTGTAAATTACCATTTTAGCCTCATTATTTTTGGCTAGTTTCTTTTTAAGATTATCACTTTGTTGATCATAAGGGATAATTTGACCCTTTTCAATAGGTTTAAAGTCACCATCGCTAATAACATGCCAAAAATCAATGTCTTTTGATTTCACATACGTTTCGAATCTAGTTTTCCAATAAATAAAACAATCAGTTTCAAAAAGTGGTGGTCTTTGCATAGATTGCCCTTCTTGATATTTGTCGAAATCCATTGATCGTTTCAAGTTTTAAAATACAGTATACTTTTAAAAACTTGTCAAACCTGGCTCTGATACCAATTGTGGGAAACTAGAAGGGGGGGTTGAATAGTTTACCGACTCGTTTTCTTTTAGTTATACAATTTCTTTTTGAAAAACTTAGATTCAAATGTAGATGAGATCAATCAACACCAATATGAACACAATACTATGCTAACACAATTAAACAATAAGTAAGTAAGAAGGAGATGGAAAGATCAAACCGAGACAACGAGATTTATAGTGGTTCGGTCACGAAGCTCTTCTTCGCCATACTCCACTCCTCGAGTACCACACTCGAGAGGTCTAAGCACTATGTCAACAAAGCTCCCTTCAGGCGGAGAAAACCGTACAACGTCGCTTACGTTATTTTCCGACACTAAGCTAGATGTCGAGTACTAATCTTAGCTAGTACCAATCTACCACGATCCACTTGATCCTTACTTCACTTAAGATCTACACGATCCTCACACTCTACACGATCAACACGATCCTCACACAATACACACGATCCTCACACAATCTACACGATCAATTTGATCCTCAAACTTCACTCTTGATCCACTTGATCAACACTCTAGCTTACAAGCTACTAAAGATCCTCAAGATCTCTACAAGATCACAATGATCAACACAAGATGACTACAAAAGACTATAACACTTGATGTATGTCAAGATAGAATCAAGTAAACGTCTAGTAATGCAAGTGCAATACACAAAGACTCTAACACTTTGTATCTTCTTGATACTTAGTGTTCTTCCCTTGACTAGTAGAGGAATGAAGGTGATCTTTGGTTGGATGAAAGGATCACTCTTTAAACAAAAGAAAAACTAACTAATGATCAAAGGAATGTAAGTGTGTTAGGAGTATATAACTCAGAAAGTTATGTGTAAAAAAGGATGGCCAAAATCTGGTAAATGAAGTGGTATTTATAGAATCTGAAAATCTGACCGTTAGAAGGTGACGGCACCACTAATTGTCACACGGTACCACTAAATTTAGTGGTACCGTGCCAGACAAACACGCTCCATTTTTTGTCTTTAGTGGTGAAATTTTATTTGGGGGAGTTTGGAGCTGGTTTGGGTGAAAAACTAGCTGTTGGGGATTAATTTGAAATGAAATTCAAAATAAAACATTTCTTAATAATTAAAAAATGAAAGTGTATTTTTGAAAGAAACTTTTGTTAAGCTAAAAGTGTAAAATTGTAAACACAAATTCACTTCTTTGATCATTGGTCAAGTTGTAAATTTGTTTGTTCATACCTAGAGTGATTGTCGTAGATGTTGGATATATCGACTAAAAATTTGTTTACGTTAGTTTTGACATAAGATGTTTTCACATTTTGTTTTCATCAAAACATAGAGATATCGAGAGATGAGAATAACATTTTTAGACATTATTTGCATCAACAGTAACCTCAAGGTGTATGGAATCTACGATTTTGAGAATGTCCTTGAGATGTTGATTTGGATCTGCGGAACGAAGTCCATGGAATGCACATCCGCTTTGCACCAACCGGATGGTGTCGGATCGCAAGGGAGACACATTGGCTCCTTGGGTGAGCTCAATGGTGTTTCGATAGCCTTGTTGGCTAGGAGGTGGGTTTGGTTGTGGTATGTTTTGTTGTGGTGGGTTGTTGGGATCAAGAATATTACCACCTTCCATGATGTCGGATGGTAATCGTTACGAACAAAGAAACGAAGAAAAAGATAGACTAAAGAAAACCTAGAAAAATAAAAATCTCACTAGAACGGAATCTAACGAGTAGACCTAAGTAAAAATAAAATTTCAACCTAAGCAATAACTATTCCCCGGCAGTGGCGCCAAAAACTTGATGCGTATGGTTTGCAACCTATGCAATAGGTTTTACCTCTCAAGGGATCTTGAGAAGCTTGCAATCCCCACCAGGCAGTGTACCTGACCGATGTAGTATAGTGTAGTTACAAGTACCGGGGGATTGATCGTTCTCTCGGGAAATAGTGTCGTTAGGATTGAAAACTACTCTAATTTAGGTCTAAAGGTTGAGGGATGATTCTTTTTGTGTTTTTTTATATTTTATGAAAGCAAGTAAAATCTCGGGTATTTGGAAGAGTGGGCGGAATTAGTTGCTAGTCAACTAACCCAAATAACTACAATTGCATATAAAATAGAATAACAAAAAAATAAAAGTGGTTGTGAAACTTATATGGAGAAAAGTGTGTTTACTTAGATTTCACTACTCCCTAGCTATCTTTTACTGGTTAATTAGTTTGTTACAATTGTGTGGATGACGGGTTGTATTCCTTTATACCATTCGTAGGGCCGTGTACGATCTTCCCTAACTCTATAAGTGCAAACTTCATTATATAGCGACACATTTAGTATCCAAACTATGAAATCACTAGTAATTACTTATGCATTAAATACAACCATATAATCATAGTACACATCAGATTCATGTTTCTTAAGACGTTCAAGCAAGTTACGAATTGGAAGTTAGCCAGTTTACTTAAGCCTAACATCGACATCACCCACCCACAACAATCAATAACAAACCAACAACCAGCAGTCAATAGCTAGGTTTCATTAGATCTAAGCAAACACAAGAGAAACCTAGCCTAACATGTTAATTAAAAGACAAACATAAGATATAATCATGCAACACATAGACATATTGAATGATTTGATGGAAGACTTATCTTTAATTAATCATAGATGAAACAAGGGTGAAAACCCCTTGAAAAAGGCTGAGAATTCGAGCTAGGGTTTATCCTTAAAGTTCTCCCAAAAGTTACACCCACTTTGAATGAAAATTGGAAAAGTATATATAGATTTTAAATTCTGACGACGTCAGGTTATAGGTCCTGACGCCGTCAACTCGCCATGTCTAGGGTTGTCGAATCACCTAGATTTACTTCTGACGCCGTCAACCTTTATAACCTTCTGGGCCGTCTCTCTTTAGCTTAACAGCTGACGGCCTACTTTTCTTAACACCTGATGCCGTCAGGTGTTAATTCCTGAATTCTTCACTTGGGCGTCTGGTATAGTCTGAATCCAACTCCTTTGTCTTCAAGTAGGGGTGAACAAAACCGCCCGAGTCCCGACAACCGACCCGATCTCGACATAAACCGATAGTCCCGAAACCGAATAATAACTTCTCGGGTCGGGAGTCGGGATGGATTTTTAGCATTTTCGAGATTAGGGACGGGTCGGGACGGGCCAAAAACCGACAAAATACAAGCAAAAACCGACTACTTTCGGGACGGGTCGGGATCGAGACGGAACGGGCCAAAAAACCGACTACTTTCAGGTCGGTATTCGGTTTACGATTTAGGTGACTTTCGTGATCGGGATTAGTCGGGACGGGTCGGGTCGGGTCGGGATCCGGCCCGATGCTCAGCCCTATCTTCAAGTGACGGCGTCAGCTTGTAACTCCTGACGCCGTCAGGTAGGATTTCCAGCTTGATTTGAGACTTTGTCGTTTTCTTCACTTTTATGCTCCAAAAACGTCCAAAATGCAATGTTTTTGAGAATTCCTCCTGAAAGTACCTAAAATGACAAAAGGAATGATTTAAGGCAATATTTGATCATAAAATAACGATTTAGGGATTAAATGACCCCCTAAAAGCGTAACACCTTTTGTCTCATCACGTATCCAGAAAAAGGGATACGCCGTATCTTGTTACATTAAAATTAAAATCAGACTTTTATTCAGAAGCCATGCGCCGTATCTGTTAAATATCAAAAATCAGTTATATTTATAAAAATTAAATGCACCGCATAAGCAGAAGCTAATGCGCCGTATTTTTGTTATGTTTCAAAATGCAAGATTTTTGATTTAGTAATGCACCTTATCGATAAAATCGATGCGTCGCTTCTGCTTAATTATTTTGAAACTGTTTTTAATTTAAATATAAAATACGCCGAATCTGCAAAAACAGATGCGTCGCATGGCGTTAAGGTTTCAAAAAATTTTCTTATTAAAAACAAAATACGCCGTATCTTGGGGAAAGATGCGCCGTACTCGAATTATTAAACGCGTTGTATTTATAAAAAAATAAAACGCAATACGCCGCATCTGAGAAACAGATGCGCCATATCGTTTGTATCAGCACAATACAACGACAGTAGTATGCAGAAAACAAAGAAAAATAAAAATAAAAAATAAACAAAAATTACAGAAAATAAAAACACACAAAAAACAATAAATATGCAAATTATACAATGAATACAATCTAACTAATATACAACAAGTTAGTGGTTAGAATCTAAAAACCTAATAAAAAGAAAAACCTAATTAAAATACTAATCAAATTAACAGATAATAACAATTCACTCCCCGGCAGCGACGCCAAAAACTTGATGCGCGTGATGTGTCGTTGCGGTTTAGCAGTATTAATGCCTACACAAGTTTTAAATTTATATTTAGCCGACTTATCAATAACACACACACTTAACGAGCAGTGTACCCGGTCAGTATGAATATAATGGTAAGTAGAGTGTCGATCACTAAGAGTGGAACATATTATCTAATTAACCTAATTAGTATTTTAATGTCCTAAGTTAGTTTTACAGCCTAATCTAACGAAAGGGGGTTCAGCCTGAGAGACTGGCACAGATTGGTTATATTAAACAGTAAATTAAACTAATGAGCACGAATCAACGAATAGCATACACGTACATAGATAGATAATTATAAGCAGAAGAAGGCATGTCCTGATAATTAAGTAGCTTTTCACTTGTTTTATTTCTAGTTCTATATGAAGCGTATCGTAATCTTATCTGTCTCGTTGGATCTCATTATATCGGCGAGTAAACCCTTAATGATCACTTATGTCTATCCTATTTATCCAAAGACGTCAGCTAAATAGGCGAGGAAGGGGTATGGCAGCCCAAGCAAGACTCAGCTAGACACAGAGGTTATCAATGCACTAATATAAGTCACCAAAAACATCATCATATAGACTTTAATTGATGGGAATGCAATTTTAAGGAGAGCAGTATGGTGGCCACAAGCCCATCAATCCTGATGAATTAAAGTGTACTATTACAATAAAACAAAACTACTTAATGAATTAAATACATGCAGGACCATATTACACCTCTAATATCTTCGTTTGGGGTGTGTCTTGTGTTGCTTCTTCGACTGAGTTTGTGTCCTTAGGGTTATGTTGCACACAAAATTCGTCTAGGTCTTGGGGTATTTATAGTTTCTGTCTGAGGGCTCGATGCGGCGCATTGAGTAAGTAGATGTGGCGCATTGACTTAACTTCGCGTGGGGTCCAAGATTAATATATTCTGGAATATTCGTACACCGTCTTCAGATGCGGCGTATCTTGATTCTTGTATCCGGCGCATGTCCTTCAGTATCTTGGATTGTATCTGATGAAATCTTGATAGTGATACGCCGTATGTCAGAAGTGTAATGCGGCGTATCTGGAGTAGAACGAGCTTGATCTTCTTCGTTGACCAAAGTTTCATATGCGGCGAATGATAGAATTACATGCGGCACATTCTTCAAAGTCAGGCAATGGTCTTCGAATTCATCTAAGTATGATATTGCGGCATATCTATTGAGATAGATACGGTGCATCTTCTGGATTTCAGTAGACTTTTGACATCTCGCTTGTTTTGCTCCATAATTAGTCCAAAATCGCCAAGTTTCACCTATTGCTCGTTTTTATTTGAGAATTACTAAAGTAAACATTAAAGTACCGATTCTCATAAATAATATAGTAAAACAAGTCAAATAAATAGGATAAATGATGATAATAATATGTACTTATTTGAGTTCATCAGTAGGGCAAGAGTGTATGAAAAAAAAATCGAAAAACAAGAAAAAATGAAAAAAAAAGTAGAAAAAGAAAAGTGGAAAAAACATACGGACTACCATCCCGTTTCTTTTATTTATGTATATGTTAGTCGTAGTTAGTGTAAGTTGAGTCGAGTCTTGGCTTAGCAACGCCTCATTGTACATGTAATTGACTAAGACAATTGACTTGCCACCAGTAAAATATCCTTTATCCAACATACCGTGTTTTTCCATATCCCTACACCTAACGTTATAACCCTTTGAAAGACCTCTTTGATAGTTTATCCTAGGTGCTTACGCCAAAGTGGTGGAGGTTTTGATCCTTTCCCAAGCCTATGGTAATCTATTTGCTATGACAGGTAGTGAGAGATATTTCTCCATTTCCATTTGTTATATATAATCTTATAACACCCGAGAGATGAGAGTATCCAGACACAATATGTGAGGTGCTAGTGTATAATGTCCGTGCTTGTTTTGACTAAAGTGGAATGATCATTTGTTGTAATTACTTTTATATTAATGTTAAATGACCCCTAACTTGAATTTTGATTGGTATAAAAGCTCATTTTCTTGAGGACAAGCAAATCCCAAGTGTAAGGGTATTTGATAAGGATTTATTTGATACGCTTTTAGGGGGTCATTTAAGCCCTAAATCGTAAATATATGGTCAAATATTACCATAAATCGGTTCTTTTGTCATTTTAGGTACTTGGGACGAGATTTTTGGAGAATGGAGCATTTTGGGCGTTTTTGGAGTTAAAAGTGAAGAAAACAACAATCAAGAAACTATGCACGAAATTGCACCTGACAACGTCACGCCTTACAAGGTGAGGCCGTCACTTAAAGATTCAAGAGGTGGAAATAATTACAAGTGACGCTCCTGAAAACTGTTGGTGCATTAACACGTAACGGCGTCACGTGTTATTGGGAGTAGGTCGTCACGTATTATGTTAACAAGTGACGGCCCAGAAGATGATAAAGAGTGACGACGTCAAGAAGGTTTATTAGGCGTCAAGAAACCCTAATTGCGGCGACCTGACGGCGTGAGGACTCATAACCTGACGCCGTCACCTTTGTATCTCTATATATACTTTTGGATTTTTTTTCATTAGAATAGAGGTGGAACTTGTGGAACTTTGTAGGGAACTTTGGGAGTCCGATTTTTACAACACTTTTAGGGTGTCAAACCCTATTTTCTTCCATGTTTAATTGAAAGATAAGTTCTCCTTTAATCATTCAATATGTCTATGTGTTGTTTGATTAATTGTTTATCTTTTCTTTTCATTAACATGCTAGCTTAGATCTCTTAGTGTTTGCTTAGATCTAATGAAATCTAGTTGTTAATTATTGATTGTTGATTTGTTATTGATTGTTTGATTGACTGACTCATGTTAGGCTTAAGAAAACTGGCTAATCTCCTATACGGTAACATGCTTAAATGTCTTAAAAAACGTAATCAGATGTGTACTAAGGTTTTATTGATTGTATTAAATGCATGAGTAGTTGTTGATGATTATATGGTAGGACACTAAACGTGTCATCATAAGAAGAAATAAATACTCATAGAGTTGGGGAAGGACGTACACACCCCAACGACTGGTATTAAGGAATGCAATCCTTCAATCAAACAATTGTAACAAATCAATAAATCAATAAAAGATAAATAGGGAGTAGTGAAATCTAAGTAAACACGCTTGTCTCCTATAAGTAATCCACCGCATTTACTTTTCTTGTTATTTTATTTTATTTGTTTAATTAGTAATTTTGGGTTAGTGATGCAGGTTTTACTGACCAGGTTTTATAATTTATAGTTCTCGTTTTACCTATGGTCTACCCTTATGCACTAACTGACAGAGAATCCGGTCGTGTGTAGGCTAGTAATGGTAACTCCGAGGTCGTCCCAAGAGCTATGTGGTGCGGACTAAGTCTAAGTCTAATGTCACTAATTAAATTAACAGAAATGATTGATTGATTGATTGATTGAAATGAAATTAAAAACAGAAAGCAAGTAAAAGTAGAGTTGTGATCAATAAGAGAGAAGTGTGCTAACCTAATTACTCATCCTATATCGCTTATTGTCATATTCCCTATTAAACTAATCTTATGCTTTAGGTGGGGCGGACATGTATCACTAGGTGCATATGGTCAAGTTCCCTAGCCTATCTCCCTCGAATCCTGCCAGGAACCACAGGCACTGCCCCATGCTAGTAAGCCGACGTACGGTAGACGGGTTTGAGTCATTAAGTGCCACTACATGCTAGACTTATCTTTAATGGCCCGTTGTCACGATCATAGGCCATTTCTCTAACTCCTTAATTTCATCAAACATCGAAAGGTGATCCTATGGTCAATTCGCATACAAGGCAGTATGGTCAGAGGTGCTTAGCCAATCATATTAAATTGAACACTCGAAAAGTACGGAAACATGATTAAAACAATATAGGAATCATAACTAGGCTGGCACCAGAGGTGCTTAGCCAATCATATTAAATTGAACACTCGAAATGATGTTAATACAAGACATAAGTTCGAAATATGAATTGAAATATGAAATGCTAAAACTTATGGAATGAAGCGTGATTTCCCCCTTGGAAAGCCTCCGTATGCTGCTGTAGAAGGGCCTCCTAAAAGCTCCCAATGATCTCTGACTTTGTGTGTGAGAAAGTGGTATATCAAAAAGCAGAAATTAGGGTTGTATTTATAGGCTGATCAAAGCTACGGCGTAGCTGAGAAATGTGCTACGCCGTAGCTAATGAAATCGTATCCAGATCTGGTGTTTACGACGTAGTTGATGAAGTGCTACGCCGTAACTTTAATATTAGGGTTTCTTCTATGTCGTAGTCTTCAAATGCTCTACGTCATAGATATATTCTCGGATCTAAGATTTCTTTCGTAGTCACGTCTATGCCGTAGTCACAAAGTTGATCTACGCCATAAGTTGAGAAATTAGCTTGGACTACTCTCGTACACGTTGCTACGTCGTAACTCCAGAGTTATGTTATGGCGTAGACTTCCATTCTGAAGATTCTTCAAGTCTTGAATAGTCTACGGTGTAAACCACATATTTGGTTACGCCGTAGCTCTTGGTCCGCGTTGACTTTAGTCTTCATAGTTAAACTCCATGCTACGGCGTTATTGAGAGATGATGTTACGCCGTAGCTTCTTTCAGCATACATGGATTTTTTTATCTTGGCACAGTCTTTCTATTTTCCTCGTCTCTTTAGCTCCTATGCTCACTTGTGACCTGGATACAAAATATAGAGGAATCAAAGTATATATCCACATAATAAGCAATATAAATGAGCATAATAGGGGGAAATTGACAGTTAAATATCAGGATTATTTGATGTCAGCAAATATCCCCCCACTTGAACTCTACTTGTCCTCAAGTAGACCTTATTAGAAGTATTCTCAAAAAGATATCCCCCAATATTACACGGGAAATATGAATTTAAAAATATCCTATGCTATAATTTCACAAAGCCGAACACCTTACGAAAAGGGGATCAAAACACACATTCTCTCTATATTCTAAGTGTCAATTTTCGGGGTGATCACTCATAGCACAGTCATAGTATGTATTCTATCATAGGCTTGGCAGTTACACAAAACTCCCCCACTAGAGCTAAGGTCGGGACAACCCTCGAGGGCAACATTGGGTGAACACATATAAGGTTAAGGGTGTAGTGTCGTTACTAACATGCGACGGCGAAAGCGACAAAGGCAATGGTACATGACCGGAACGCCGGGCAAGACACCAAGACCTGCTCGATTCTCTCACCTAAGCATGATTCACGACTAAAGGTTAGGAATAGACATGGGATTTCACATAATTGGTGTAAAATGAAAAATAACAATCAAATAGTCTAAGCCTATAACTAAGTCATTACCATTTACCGTTCGCCCAAGGTCTAAACTTCGAAATGCAAGAACTAGATCATGTCAAGTAGATGTGCCATTAGAGGACGTCATTATGGGCACATAACTTGGTCTTCATGTTGGTGTAGAAGTATTCACCAACTCATGTCTTCAAATGTAACCGAAGTGGCCTCTTCGGTACTAAGTCTTGATAAGCTCATAATCAAGGTGCTATACAAGGGTGCACCTATTTATTTCAAATATCTACATACGGAATTTCACATTTTTTTTAGGATCATAACTATACAAACTATACATCCCCCCACTTGAGATGAACAATACATGAGAATATGGGGGGTCTTCAAATGATCTTCATTGATATTTCTTTGATGTAGGCGTGATTCTCGAATTCTTCCACTTAGACCCCGAACTAGCACAAACAATGACTTCCCAATCATAGACTAGACTACACGGTAGGCTAAGGCGTAATGGTGTATCGAAACAATATATTTTGGGTAAGAAACAAAAGGAAAGGCTCAAAAGGGTGTACTAGGGGTATCTTGCACTAAAAATGAGTGCAACAAAAGGGTTACACGGTGGTCGAGAAGTCAGTGTGACTAATCGATAAACACACACATATAAGGCTATTTGGGTGATAATCCTAAAACATTGCCTTCTAAAATTGTCCCTTCCAAATGTGTCTAGCATATTACTCGTCTATGGTCTCGAAATGATGTAAAAGTCAAGTTCTAAAGTTTACAAAACTATCGGCACACTCAATATTTAGGTGGATTTAGGTAAACAGGGGAAAACTGAATAGGCTAAACCTCCATATTAATTTAAGGGTTAAATGCGCCCGGCTAAGGTCTATTCTAGTTTGGTTTGGAAAAACATGTCAAAAGTTTAAAAATGGCAAAAATTTTCAAAACAAACTAGAAAAATGAGGACAAAATAAAGTTCAAGATAATTCTACTCCCGTCCCCCCACTTGAAATGTACAAAGTCCCTTTTGTACTAAGAATTATGGAATTGTGAAGAGAAAGTAGAATTATAGCGAGAACTTCCCTGAAATTTGCTCCATAAATGAAAGAAGGATCACGACAAAACTTTGTGCCTTCAGTGAGTTTCCATGAGCAAACTCCATATTCCTGAAATCACGCACTACCACAAGCATAAATCTAAAAATAAAAATGAAAAACAAGAAAAATCCTAACTCACTTTCGTAGGAATCACGGTTGCATTTAGTGTATGCAACAAGCCTTTTAAACCACTCGGTGTCCCAAGTGGACGAGTTTAGTCTCGTGAGGGCTTACAGGGAACATACCCACAAAGTTCATTTAATTACTAATACAAGTTTAGTATGTTTGAAAATAATTTAGGAATACACCTCAGGAAGGTGTTACGGCGTAGTCATGGAATTGAGCTACGCCGTAGTTAGTGCAAAACCTCGAGTTATAAGCTACGTAAGGGTGGTTATGGCGTAGTCGTAAGATTTGGTTACGCCGTAATTGCTGATCCGAGAGCATCAGTTTTTGCAGTAAACAGATTTTCCCGCTTCTCCATGCTCCAATTCCTGCAAAATTATAGAACAAACATAAAAACCAATAAAAATAAGGAAAAAGGATAGTACGGGTTGTCTCCCGTAAGAGCACTTTTGTTTATTATCGAGTCTTT
>LBNU01005605.1:30565-43289 GCA_014162995.1 Artemisia annua | reverse complement strand
TTCCGGTAAGGACCCGGGTATATCCGGTTGGATCCGGCCAACACCCGGTAAGATCCGGCTATTCCGGATAGGACCCGGTTAAATCCGGCCAAGACCGGATAGATCCGGCTATATCCGGCCATGACCCCGCTATATGCGGTTAGATTGATATTTTAGTTAGAGAGGGTAGTTGTGAATTATGGACATACATACACTTTTTATTTGTTGTTGAAAGATTATTCATATGTTAAAAGAACAAAACAAAACACAGTTACATAAAATGTGGTTTAAAATCTCTTCCTAGACATTGAGGCAACAGGATTACCTTCAAACAAACTCTCAATGAATGCCTCAATATCTTCTGCTTGATAAATATATTAAAAGCTACCCGTTGACCAAATGGATAAATATATAAAGAGAAATGATTTGGATGCCTAAAAATATGACTAATTGTGTGCCTAAATTGATGTGGCAATTGTTTATTGGTTTATGTAAAAGCGGGTCCCTCTTCAGTCACCAATAGTATGCTGCCACATAGATTAGGCATATTATTAGGCATGCCAATCAAAGCTCATATATTAAGTATCAAGCAGAAGCTACCCGTTGACCAAATGGAATCACAATAGCCAGTACTGGGGCTTGAAGTTCGGACAAGAGGCTCATCACTCACAACCGTTTGGTCAACGGGTAGCTTTTAATATACAAATTAGAAACCGTTTGGTCAACGAGTAACGTTATTTTGTTCAAGAGATTTAAGTTTTTCTATAGATAATTAATGTGTCAAAATTGATTTCAAAAGTTACATTATTCCAAGAATAAGCTTTATGCATGAAAACTTTGGACTTGTTTCCCTAAAAGCTAGTTTGATCTACCCGGAGAGAATAACATATCCAAATCGACGTATTTAAAAGTAAATGTGTTTAAATTGCACCTTTGCTAGAAACAGTATTAACTTGACTGCAGCTTATCTAGATACAAGATTCCAATGGTTTGAAGGTAAAAGCTGGCCTGTGTTTAACAGGTTTTAGTATCCTTGTGTCTATGCAAGTTCATGTCCTGAGCTTTCGAAGATTTTGAGCTATTTCGCTAAGAAGGTCAGCTCTTTCATCACCCTTTCGAAGTTTCATTGAAGCACTCTTCAGGTATCCTCTATCTGCTTCGATCACACTCATCTTCTCCTTAATTAGAGACATCTCTCTTTCAAGGGTTGCCTTCTTTTCTTCTCCTATTAATCACAACAATGCAAATTAGCATCAGTTTTGGGCATTCTGTGACATTTTGACACTAATATTGGCCACACAAGGATTACGCAGACCCTTAATTAGATGTATAAGCTGGTAACTATTCTTGGGTATAGACGTATAAGGTTGGCGTACAGTATATATAAGTAAATATAAATATAGGTTTTTATTGAGGATTACAGGGTCAAATAGGTTGTCCCATGTTCATTGGGTCAAATGGATCGAACATGTTAAAAGTCACGCAAGGTGTATGTTAATTCATACAACCTCCCAAATTTCTTTTATTTAAACTTTGGATTTTTTATGTCGTAATAAAGTTTTTGTAATCATATTTAACGGTGTGTGCGAGTCATCCCAACCCACTTTGACCAACACCAAAACGTACTTGATTTTAAACTTATTTTGACTTGTTTACCCAACCCAGATCAACCCATCTGGTCAACTATAAGAGAATGAAAAAGAAATAGATATACAACTACCTCGATCTTTATTATCATGATTCCCACCACGTGTCGATGATTCTATGAGATTTTCCAGGTCATTCAACATGCCCGAAAGCTGAGATGTTTCGGTTTTAAACTTATCATCACTCTCTCCTTTCTTGATTACTCCATATTTATTTCTATAACTTTCGAGTTCTATTTCCATGCTGTTGATATCTTTTTCTTTCTGAATTAGCATATCTTTAAGTATCTGAATCGCTTCTTGATCATACTCCGCTTGCTCTTCCATCATTCTATGATACTGCAAAGCTTCCATTTCAATAGATGCTTTCTCAGCTTGCAATCTTGTAATCATTGCCATTGAATTATTGGCCGCAACAGCCGAAGCACTTCTTTCTTCATTAAGTTCTTGATATAACACCATAAGCATTCTTCTGTCCGCACGGACTTGTCTTTTATAGTGATGAACAATGCAATCACCTTCGTCATGCCCGTCATCATTAGTATCTGATGTTAAATCAAGTTTNCATGATTCCCACCACGTGTCGATGATTCTATGAGATTTTCCAGGTCATTCAACATGCCCGAAAGCTGAGATGTTTCGGTTTTAAACTTATCATCACTCTCTCCTTTCTTGATTACTCCATATTTATTTCTATAACTCTCGAGTTCTATTTCCATGCTGTTGATATCTTTTTCTTTCTGAATTAGCATATCTTTAAGTATCTGAATCGCTTCTTGATCATACTCCGCTTGCTCTTCCATCATTCTATGATACTGCAAAGCTTCCATTTCAATAGATGCTTTCTCAGCTTGCAATCTTGTAATCATTGCCATTGAATTATTGGCCGCAACAGCCGAAGCACTTCTTTCTTCATTAAGTTCTTGATATAACACCATAAGCATTCTTCTGTCCGCACGGACTTGTCTTTTATAGTGATGAACAATGCAATCACCTTCGTCATGCCCGTCATCATTAGTATCTGATGTTAAATCAAGTTTCTCAAATGGGATCTTTTTGGAAAGTTTGTTGGCAAATCTTGGACTGTTTGCAGATACTGAATCGGATAGTGGTACCCCATAGAACTTGTTTCCTTTTCCAAATCTGGGGGTTGTGCATGCATCATTAAGTTCTTCCGAATCTGGTAGCAATGGCGTTGTTGTAGATTTCATGTCCTCTTTAACAACTACATGGATCAATTGGAAAGTTATCATTTGGAATAAAATCGTAAAAAAACTGGTTACACAAACACTAGGTCAATGATCGTGGCTAGCAGGTGCACTACTATTGAATTTTCGTAAAAGTCAAAACAAATGCTCGTAACTATTAGTATAAATTAGTCAATTGGAATTCGTGTCTCCCATGAACATAAGTTATGGTTAAGTTTAGAAATTTGCCTGCTAATAGATTATTCTTGTAGAGGTGATTATAGTTATTGATGTGTTAATTAATTGGTTATTTCTTGTTTGTAACCATCCCAATTACGGGATGAGCCGGTAGACATATCAAAATTAATTTATAAAAGGTGTATTTTCATTGCGTAAAAAATCATCTTGTGAGTTGTAAACTGATCCCATTTTTACTGGTGTGAAACTCGTTTATTTTGCCACTTCTAACTTTTAAGCTTTGTCACTGTCTTGTGTACCTTTCATAGGTTTGCCAGATTTAAGTGTAAAAGTGACGATCATTCTTTTTGAGAATGCAATGATGAACAAAGAAAATGCACACTAAATACTGAATCTTAAACTCACAAGTAAATTCTGTATGGACCACAGGTAGCAATTCTTGTCTTTAGTCTCCTAACATATAAACAGGATACACGACATGAAATTGTTAAGTTTTATAAGTGAATGCTACAAAAAACTCACCTTTTGGATCTGTGTTGTTTGATCCATAGCTGTCCTGAGGCACGTCTGGTGCGTTATCAGATATAAACTTAAGCTCTGTATACCTAATATGAGGCAATTCTACATTCTTTGCATCATCATGTCTCCATCCTATCGGAGTTAAAGGTGCTCGTGGAGACAAAGCATGCCCGAATGCTGAAGCACGGATGTTTGGAGTCCTAACAAACATTTTAGAAGAATTTCTCGGCTTAAATGATTCACCACAACATGAACACTTGCTCATCTCAACAACTTGAGTGTTACCATCAGTGTCTTTTCCTGTTTTCACTGGTTTCAGTTTAATCTTCCTATCACCATTTTTGTTAACATTTGATTCTTTTTTATCAACAGATTTTTTAGTATCACTAGAGTCTGTTTCTTTTTCTGTTTGAAACGACAGTAGACAACCATCACACATGGTTCGGATATCAGACAATTTTCTATGAACATGACAATACGCCAATGAAGAAATATCCTTTTTATGAGATTCACATATTGAGTTATTGTAATAGGAACTTGGATTAGTACCCGTGAGGGATTGGTCTATTCGGGTGCAAAGAACACATGGTGGGTCCAATTGAAAGACCATTGCAAATCTATGGGAAAGAAACGCGAGAAACCCGTCTATGAAAAGGGAGACTATTAGGAACCATTCCAGGATGGCCCCTACTACAAAATGTGGGAATTCGCCTAGTTCTTCCTCAACAAACATCCTAAATGTTCTTTTTGACATATTCTTTTGGTTTCAAGGCAACAAATAAGAATCAAATATAAACCCGATTTGAGAATCTGTGAAATATGTATGGGTTAATGAAGAATTAAAAGTGAAAAATACGAACAAGATGTTGAGGAGCAAATGAGTAATGTAGATCAAGATCCACTTGTTACTCTCTGTAAAATTGTTTTAGAGTGTGACTAAGAGAGTTTTACATGTTTTTGGTTTACCTATATATAGAAGTGGTTATTTTTTCCTGAATTAATGGTCAACCATGCACTTTTTCATCAAACAACACATAGCATATTACAATGTGGTTTCTGTAGGGATAGCATACGATAATCAGATATAACAATAATGATACAATACATGAGGACAGAAAATTATAAACTAAAGTTACAAACATAAACATAAACAAAAAATCAAAGAGATTAGATAGAACCGATTCAAGAACGTGATCGAGGCACGTGTTAGACACGCTTCCCTTAAAACAGATTCGCCGTCCATTAGGCGTCTATTTCCCAGGGTACAACGATCGGAACAATACGTTGTATTGCCGGATTTGACTTACATGCCTGAAATTCTCACGGTGGTCAAGTGTGTTCATGTGAAAGTGTGTGTTTCATCTTGGTGCTTTTCCGGATTTCTTTTCTACAACTCACAGGTTGTACTTATACACCCAAAAGAAAACCAAAGGTGTAATGACTAGTCATTAAACCTATTAAACCCGTTAAATGACATTCAAAGTCACTTTTATAAACATCATTAATCATGTTAAATGACATTCAAACTGATTTTTTATGAAGTCATTAACACAGATGATGTTAAAATTTTAACTCGTAACGGGTGAGTGTGGTTTTATTCCAAACACATCATTTTAATAATCGATATCTCATTCACACTAAATTTTGTGAAACATAAATGATTCACCAAAATTTTCCAACAATCCCCCACATGAATGGAGATCGATTTGAACACACACACATTTCCAATGAAAATCCCAACAGTTGAATCCTGCATAGGATAGGTAGGTGTTATCCTTTGAACCTTCCCTTGTGAAATATACTTAGCCTACTAGCTGCCAGTAGAACGCGATGTCTTTGAACTGATCTGCTATTTATATAGACGACAATATAAGTTCACACAGGACTCTCCCTGACATAGTCAAATCCTCATAGTTGTGTTCGTTATGGTCATGAACACTAGCCTAGTTCTGCGAAAGCTTTTAGGAATTGCGCCCCACACATTTCCCTTTGAAGCGACCCCACTTCTCTCTCACATAGGTGATTCCAATCGAATCATTAAAAGCGATAAGCTTATCCTCATATTGTCACTGTTATAGGAATGGACTAGGAAGTTTATAAACTCCCTTATATGGATGAAGAATTGATTACTCCCCCACAGTGACCTCCCTCGGTTTATACAATTAGGTTTTCCTATTGAACCTAAATCTTGGGATCTCCAGTCAGTTGGGTTAGGTTTTCCTTCATATAAACTTTTCCGGGGCTTTAGTCCCATTCCTCCACACGACTTGCTAACTCACTCTCAAATTTAAGCTTTTTTATAAGCGGATCCGCAATGTTATCATTTGACTTCACATTGTCAAAATAATAACTCATGTTGAGAGTAGTTGTCGTATCGACATAATATGTCTTGACTCACCATTATACATTGTGATATAAGCTTTGCCAATTCTTTAATGGTTATCACAATGTATACAACTACCATTATAGGCGATGTTGGTGCGTCATCTCATATTAAATGTAGACATTTTGTCTCTTATCCAAATTTATCTATCGCGATAAAATTAGATTCCATCATGGACCTAGCTATATTTTATGTCTAGAAGACATCCAAAATATGGTTGTCATTTCATGAGTGTATACATAGCCACTCATGATTTGAAATCATTAATCACCCATCCAATAGTTGTTATGTTTTGCTATAAACAAAAAACATAACTGTGGTTCACCCAATAATTCATGAGTATTTCAAATGGGTAACACCTCCATCTCTATTTTGAATAAATGTTGATTGGTGTCATTTGAACTCCAGATGGGGCGGAATCCCCCACATTGAACCTATTTCAAGAATTATGTAAAATGGGTTCTTCCTTTCGACGTCAATCTCATTTAAGAGATATTTGAGTATATGACACGAGTAACCTTAATAATTTGTCACTACAAAAGTTTCATATTTGCGTAGACACTTTGAATGTTCGACGTTAATTATTTTCCATATCATAATTAACAAATTCCATGTCTAGCATGCTATAGACCAAGGAATCAAGCACATGAACAGAAGATGCATCATTCTGATTATTCATTGCTTCATCTACTAACATCCTTCTATAAGACAAATTATTTATGAGATTCAGTCACTACCTTAAACCACATGTTTTAGGTGTATCTCAAAATAGGTACTTGTGTAACTCTCACAATCACGTCATCCACAGTTTGTGACGGAGTTAATGTTTCTATTCCACGTAGAGTGGTCGAAAAGGTTAGTGCACGTCTTGAATACACTCTATATGGTTACTTGAATGGTGTTTCCTGTGGTTGAATACTATGTTAGAAATAATTGGGCTAAATATGGATTGAAAAAGATTATGTTGAATGCAAAAGATTTTTTCTTTTTCAAATTTGATACTCAAGCTGGTTTAGAAGCAGTATTGGAAGATGGACCTTGGTTGATACGCAAATCACCGATCATTCTCAAGAAATGGTCAATTGATACTAGATTATGTAAGGAAGAGTTGACCCGTATTCCGGTATGGGTTAAATTACATGATGTACCCATTCAAGTATTTGAATATGATGGTATTAACTTGATTGCGTCATTTCTTGGTAAATCTATTATGCTTGATTCGTTCACTAGCTCTATGTGTAAGGATTCTTGGGGTAGAAGTAGTTTTGCTCGGTGCTTAATCGAGATTTGTTTTGAGGCTGAGATTGTAGAGGTTATTACTGTTGGTGTCCCCTCTTTTATAGGGGATGGTTTTACTAAAGAAACTATCCGCGTCGAGTATGAATGGAGGCCTCCCAGGTGTACTTCATGTAAGATCTTTGGGCATACCCAGGATCATTGTCCTACAACCATGGCGAGTCCTCCTGTTGTCTCGACTCCCAGTGTTGCTACTCCGGCAGAGCCTCCTAATGATGGTTTCCAAAAGGTAAATCATAAGAAGAAGAAGGGTAAAGCCCACTCTAGTAACGTGACCCAGGTTGGTATCTTAGTCAAACCGAATCTTAGGTATGAGCCTAAGAAGACTACTAGTGAGCAAAACAAGAGAGTTACTAATAGGAATAATGTGCCTACATCGTCATCTATGTTGAAATCTAAAGGTTTATCCTCTAAGGAAAGCGATATAACTACGTCAAATCCATGTGCTGCTTTGGCTACTGATGAAGGTGGTGATGAAGATTTTGTTGTAAACGAGTTTGATGAATCGGCTAACTTATTTCCTCACTCCAATAATGATGGTAGTCCATCATTCACGGCAGCAGTTGGTTAGCTTGTTTTGCTTAGTTCTTTTCTAGGTTCATTTTTTGATTCTAGAAGTTGTTTTGAGCTTTTGGCATGTCATAGGCTATAGGCTTTTTGTTTATCAAGTTGTTTAAGCTTGAGGTTAATGTGGTACTTCAGCTACATTCCATTTGTACTTAAACGTTTGGATTTTAATATATTTACCAGGGTGCAGGATTACTCCCCTTTACCCAAAAAAAAAAATCACGTCATCCATATTCACTTGTGATTATATAATCACATATGATTACATGTAATCATTCCTCAAAATCAAAATATGTCCGATGTAAGATAATGGACAATAGATCACTTTGAATGACAATTACACCATTCAAGTTAGTTACATAAACCAACATAAATTGTCGTTATCAATATGTGTGAGCTTTCTTGACATTTCACTATGTCTTAACGGTTATCGTTAACATTCATGCATATCTTTCACTATGACAAACTGTTAGATCATTAGCAACATGAGTTGCAAAAATTCATGACTTTATTCATTTCTTTTAGAATAACTAATGGTTTGATGATTTGCAACAATATTCGCAACCAAATATTTGCAACATCCAAACTCTCTCAATACTCGATACAAAATCAAGTGACTTGTATATTGTTATAGTACTAAGCCAGTACCATTGAACCAAACAACATCAAGACTATTTATGTACAAACACACATGACGGGTAGCACCCGTGTCAATCCACCACTCTTTAGCGTTTGAACCCACTAAGTTCGCCTATGAAATCATAGCCGCGAGATCAAAGTCATTTTGAAATCTAGCACACAAGATAGTTAACACTATGTGCCAATCCGATCTATCACAGAAAGGTGAACTATTTGTCCTCAAACTTAAACTAGGCAGAAACAAACTCTGCACAAGTTTCATATTTTGCGAATACTTCGTATTATATGCAACGAATGCAATAAAATTTTAGGAGCCAAACAGCCCCTTAACGAGTACTTTTTCAGTCAAAAATATAAGCAAATAAACAGCTCGTTGAAGTTCGTTGGACTGCCCCTTAACAAGTACTTTTCTGGACAAAATATAAGCAAATAAACAGCCTGTTGAAGTTCGTTGGACTGCACAAATTTCAGCAGCCAAACACACCTTTAAAAACAGGTTTTATGCGCAAAAATCAGCAACCAAACTGCCAATTTTCTGCACAAAAATAAGCAACCAAAAGGTGTTTTTCCTGCATAAAAATCAGCAACCAAAAGCCTTTTTTTTCTGCACGAATTTCAGCAGCCAAACACACCTTTAAAAATAGGTTTTATGCACAAAAATCAGCAACCAAACTGCCAATTTTCTGCACAAAAATAAGCAACCAAAAGGTGTTTTTCCTGCATAAAAATCAGCAACCAAAAGCCTTTTTTTTCTGCACGAATTTCAGCAGCCAAACACACCTTTAAAAATAGGTTTTATGCACAAAAATCAGCAACCAAACTGCCAATTTTCTGCACAAAAATCAGCAACCAAAAGGGGCTTTTCCTGCATAAAAATCAGCAACCAAAAATCTTTTTTCTGCAGGAACTTCAGCAGCCAAACACACCTTTAAAAACAGGTTTTATGTGCAAAAATCAGCAAACAAACTAACAATTTTCTGCGAAAAATTCAGCAACCAAAAGGGGTTTTTCCTGCATAAAAATCAGCAACCAAAAACCTTTTTTCTGCAGGAAATTTCAGCAACCAAACACACCTAAAAGTATTTATGTCCAAATAGCATCTAAAATGGTTTTCTATTCCAAACAACCCACAACACGGGAACTATCCAAACAACATTTGAGAAAATTTCAGTACATATATTTCAGCAACCAAACATCCATTGAAATTCAGCAACGAAAACTTTCTGCGCAAATATATGAGTAACCAAACAGCATTTAATTTTTTCAGCAAATAAAATTTCAGCACATTATTTCAGCAAACAAAATGCTATATCACACGTGTTCTGCACAACATTCTTATACCCACAAACACTATGATCTCGACATGATCTTAAAGGTAAAGGGGCGTTTGGACAGAATCAGTCAGAAGGTTTTAGGGGCTGTTTGGATGCAAATATCCAAAGGGCTGTTTGGATACAAGCTATCATAAAAACTGAACAGCTTACACAAATCTCCACAGACAAAACAAAACTTGTTTTAGATTCGATATAATTATTTATTTATGAAACCGGACTGAAAATAAAGGCACAACTAACAATCTGTTCCGAACATTTCTTTTTCCTTAATCCGTTACAAGTATTTTATCTTTTCATTTTCTGATTAAACAATAACACATAATCTATTTTAAGATTGAAGGGATAGCATACGATAATCAGATATAACAATAATGATACAATACATGAGAAGGACAGAAAATTATAAACTAAAGTTACAAACATAAACATAAACAAAAAATCAAAGAGATTAGATNCTTTTCATTTTCTGATTAAACAATAACACATAATCTATTTTAAGATTGAAGGGATAGCATACGATAATCAGATATAACAATAATGATACAATACATGAGAAGGACAGAAAATTATAAACTAAAGTTACAAACATAAACATAAACAAAAAATCAAAGAGATTAGATAGAACCGATTCAAGAACGTGATCGAGACACGTGTTAGACACGCTTCCCTTAAAACAGATTCGCCGTCCATTAGGCGTCTATTTCCCGGGGTACAACGATTGGAACAATACGTTGCATTGCCGGATTTGACTTACATGCCTGAAATTCTCACGGTGGTCAAGTGTGTTCATGTGAAAGTGTGTGTTTCATCTTGGTGCTTTTCCGGATTTCTTTTCTACAACTCACAGGTTGTACTTATACACCCAAAATAAAACCAAAGGTGTAATGACTAGTCATTAAACCTATTAAACCCGTTAAATGACATTCAAAGTCACTTTTATAAACATCATTAATCATGTTAAATGACATTCAAACTGATTTTTTATGAAGTCATTAACACAGATGATGTTACAATTTTAACTCGTAACGGGTGAGTGTGGTTTTATTCCAAACACATCATTTTAATAATCGATATCTCATTCACACTAAATTTTGTGAAACATAAATGATTCACCAAAATTTTCCAAAAGTTTCTTATGTGATTATTCTTTTTTTAGTTTTTACTTTAATCAGTTACATTGTTCTAGCTGAATTTTATGACATTACAGTGAAGTTGGATTCAGCAGAAAGGGGATAATAACTTGATGAATAAGATTTACAACATCTCAACTTATATTTGATGATTTTCTAGGCAGTTAAATTATAAAAACGTGATTATATGATTATAGCCGAGAACACAGATAGGTTGATACAGTTTGTTTTAAGTGATTGACATTCGATAGAATAGCTTAGAAGTTTTATGAAGTGAACTAATGTGGATTGTAAAAGTTATGCAGGTTATGTACGAGCACTCGTAATATCATAACAACTTGTTTCTTATCAAAAGAGTTCCAAGTTTTACGGGTTTGAGCTATAGAGAAAGGTATAGCCTTTACAAACCTTGACAACAAAAGACATTCTAGCGGTTCATAACCCATAAGAGTTGGCTACTAAACATGATGTTGGAAAATTTAGTGCACTTGAGGGATCAAATCATACTTGGAGATGGGTTTGGAGGTACGGAGTGTACACCCATCAAGTCCCTGATTACCCTGACTCAATAGTGGTTAGTAGAGATGATATACAACAGTACTTTGTCAAAGTACTGCTGTGTTTGTCAAAGTACTGTTGTGCTTATCAAACTACTCCTGTGCTTGTCAAAGTACTGATGTGCTAGTTAAAGTACTGCTCTACTAGTCAAAGTACTGCTATGTAACTGATTTGACCTATTCAAATGACAGTTATACCAATACTTATGACCACGTTTAATTGGTCATGTAACCACTATCTTTGGCTATAATGGGGGCAATTATGTGGAGATTAATGGGCCGTTTAATTCTCATAATTCCATTTGACTAGCCATGAGTATCTTCCTATAAATAGGAAATCAAATAATGCATGAAAGATACAGCAGAAAACGTAAACACTAAAACACAAAGGGTTATTGATTTGTGCCTAAATCAATAACAACATTTGGTCTTATCCCAAGTAGATATTCGTGATACCCAGGCATTAGGGTCGAATAGTTTACTTTGGAAAGTGATAACACGATTCCAAGTGATATCCGGTAACCTTAATTGGTACGTAGTTAGGCTATTGATTATCTTACCCTGTTCTGGGCTCATAACCTCCAACAATCAAAGTAAACTATTTTGTGATAATCAATGGCTGCTGCTATGAGGCATATGGCTGCTAACTTTTCCAAATTGGAAAAGTTTGAAGGTGTTGATTTCAGAAGGTGGCAAAAGAAGATGCACTTCATGTTGTCAAGTATGAATGTTGTGTATGTTTTGAACACTGCTATTCCAGAGGATTATGGTGACAATGCTACTATGGATCAGATAAGGAAGAGGAGCAAATGGGAGAATGATGATTATGTTTGCAGAGGTTTAATCCTCAATGGTATGTCTGACTCTCTCTTTGATGTTTATCAAAATGTTGAATCTGCCCAGGAACTATGGGGTTCCTTGGAAGCCAAATACATGGCTGAGGATGCTTCAAGTAAGAAGTTTCTTGTAAGTAATTTCACAAATTACTAAATGACTGATGATGCGCGTGGGATTGTTTACGCACTTTGTTTTACCTCTTAAGGGATCTCAAGAGGCTTACAATCCCCACCAGGCAGTGTACCTGACCGATGTAGTATAGTGTAGTGGCAAGTACCGGGGGATTGATCGTTCTCTCACAGGGAATAGTGTTCGTTAGGTTAAAGACTACTCTAATTAAGGTCTAAGGGTGGAGGATGATTATTTTTTGTATTTTTATATTTTTATGAAAGTAGTAAAATCTCGGTTTTGAAGGAGTGGGCGGAATTAGTTGCTAGTCAACTAACCCAAGT